>CAJQZN010039601.1:0-24899 GCA_907164685.1 Colias eurytheme | reverse complement strand
AGTATTTTGACAATCGATTCCTCCTAAAGGCTTCCATGGAGGAATGTATTTATTTTATCAATTATAGACCTAATTAAGAGCAATCTATCAGTATCGGTCACAAGTTGCACTTTTGAGTTTTTTTGGAGAAAAAAAATAAAAAGTTCAAGTATCGTAACTACCCTAATAAAATTCAATTCCCCGTAAACGCCTCCGTGGTGGAATCTGGTATTTTTATCAATGATAGACCCAATTATGAGCAATCTATTTGTACCGGTCACAAGTTGCACTTTTGAGTTTTTTGGAAGAAAAAAATAAAAAGATCAAGTTCAGTAACTCAAACTACCATAATATAATATTTTGACAATCGATTCCTCCTAAAGGCTTCCATGGAGGAATGTGTTTATTTTACCAATTATAGACCTAATTAAGAGCAATCTATCAGTACCGGTCACAAGTTGCACATTTGAGTTTTTTGGAAGAAAGAAATATTTTTTGATCGATTGATGTGGAAATTGTTTGAGCCAAAATCATGTTTTACTGCGTATAACTCAGAAACGGTAGGATATAGGAAAAAATGATTCAGGTACAACTTGTAGATAATTTTATGGCCTTTCAACTTTTCCTTGAAAGTTGAAAGGCCATAAAATGTACCGTTTTTGAGATTTAAGCGAAAAATGAAAAAATGGACCCATTTCCCCCTCCCCCCACTCCGGGGCTCCTCCTAGTGGCCCGGGGTTTTAGTATGTTTATTACCTAGGGACTCTTGACATGTTTCCGAAGAAACATCTTACGTTACTAACTCACGCACTCTAGAACTTTTTATTCAATGGACTATTTGTTGGTTAACTAATCATAAGTTGCCGAGCGCCCAAGACAACGCACGTGTCGTTTTCATAGAATACGTCAGTGCAGCGCCATTACTAATAATAATGAGCGATTAGAGCGTGACTAGTCGAGCAACAAATCCGTGGATTTGTTTTTGTTTGACGGCCGTCTCATTACGCAGTTACGCACACAATATGCGTTGTGAATCTTGGTGGTGCATTGTAAATACTTTCACAAATACTTTCAAACGTTTTGAATTTTGGAGGGGCGCGCCATGTTATCATAGTTTATCTCTAATACTTTATTGGACAGATAAGTTTTATCCAAGCATTGAAAAATTGGCCCTTATATATTTTGTAAAGCATTTGAATAAATGCTTTATAAATATAAATTTATAAGGAATAGAAAAAATTCGATTAGAACACGCGGCGATCGAATTTTTCCTATTCTTTACACATTGAACTAGATTTTTTCCCAGATTATTTTCTTAATTTCTGCTTAGATATAATTAAAGCTGAATTTTTTTGTCATTACTGATTAATGTTTCTAATTTGTTGTATCACAAAAATAGAAGCTCATCGCTGTAATCTTTAAAGATTACCTCATAATCACATTTTTAGCAGGCATTATTCATTCACCTTGGCTTTAAGCTTGTTAAAAGGTAAGCCTATTAGTTTATTTTGATGGAGTTTAGAGCAATGTTTAAATAAATGTATGTATAACAATGACTGGTGGTTTAATGCTCAAAAATTCTTGAGTTAAGAATTTTTTTTAACTATTAAACAATCCGTTTCGGACTCACAATGGACTTTTTGTGGATTAGAAGACGTAAATTTTGACGTAAATTCTGTCGACATTCAATGAACGAGCTAGTCAAATTCAACTTTGATTCAAAGTTAAAATCATTTAATGAGTGTTATATTCGCTCTATTCAAAAGGCATATATAACAATCCACTAGCTAGTTGGATGTTGAGTTGAGTGACGCGCTAGTCATTCAATCAAACAGCAGATTCCACCAGATACATAAATGAAACAAATTAAAATACAATTATGGAAAACTGACATGTTATATTGTATAATGACAAAATATTCTACATTAAAAAATTAAAGTTGTAATTCTTGTTTTAAATTACCACTTTAATCTTATCTTTACAACATAAAATTAAAGAAAGGTGTTATGAATTTGTAATTTGAAGCTATTATCTCTGAGTCCAACTTGAATCATATATAGTATGCAAGAAATTGCAACAACTCTACACCTTTCTCAAGATAAATGAAGCTAAAGTTAAACTTTAAAAAAATGTTATTTAGAAATAACAAAGATGTCTTTTTTTTTATTTAAATAAATGGACAATCTACCTACATTATCTTAATGGCTTTTTTAAAATGATTGTTAGTTTGTATTGGCAATGTGAGGTGTAATATTTCAAATATATTCATGTAAGCTTAGTTTTTTAAAAGTACTTATATATTACTACAATGGATTCATCTCTTGCTGTCATAAATTAATACTATTATACAGCATTTTATCCACTAAGGGCGGGGGCACACGATGCGTTGCGGCGGCGGTGCGGCGCCGGAGCGGTGTCGCTGCGTCGTCTTACATAGAAATATCTGTGGCATGTCACACGATGCGCTCCGGCGCCGAACCGGACTTGTAACCACCAAGACGAGACGGGGAGGGGTGAATGCGGTGCGACGTCGGAGCGGCACCGGTCAGTTGTTTTGCGTCATAAGGAAGGACACGCTGTGCAACGCTGCTACGACGCCGCTGCGACATAAAAACGTTACGGCGCCGCACCGCTCGTGTGCCCACTGACACGGTGAAATCTTTGCGGTGCGGCGCCGCAACGCATCGTGTGCCCCCGCTCTAAGTATCAATTGCATTTAAATATATACTTCCTTAATTGAATTTAAATCAATCATTAGCTGCTCAATGGAGCATTGAATTAGAGGAAAATACCACTATGCAGATAAAGTTTCAATCTTTTTTCCTGTTTTAGGCAAAATGGCAAAAATAAATTTTGTTTAGTGGTATACCAATTGTTTTGCTTACCTACAATACTTTTTTCCGGTGCAGGAGGTATGATTCTACCTGACCGTAGATATTTTTCTGTTAGTTTCTCGTGTAAGCCAAGGAAGTCGCTGAAACGGCGGAGAACGGCAAATTCGTGCTTGCTAAATATTGGCATGTTAGTTTTTGTGAGGACCCTGTATGCAACATATGAGCTCATGCCTTCACCAATTTTTTGAGGCTCCGTGACCGTTACTATTATGTTGTTTGCACGCTCTGTGACTATCTAGAACAAAGAAAGTTCACTTTTATATATCAAATGAACTTCACACTTAATTATTTTGTACATGGCATAAAAAGTCTAGGTTAAAACCTTCTAAAAGAATTTTATTAAGGTGTTTTCTATTTTACTGTTCATGATTACATTTGCAATAAGCTAAGCAATGTGTGTTTCTGTTAGTGTTATAATTATTGATAAATTCAATTTTAATTCATACTATATTACCTCTTCCATTATTGGACTTCCAATACTTGATACATCTCCAATGGAAGCCTTTTCTAAGCTTTCCCTTACTCCATTTACCTCTGGATCCAAACTAACTTCCTGCAATTTGATTAATAGTAAATAATTTTTATCTAATCCATTAAAAGTGTATGTATAGATTCTATTGAATATTCACAATCAAAGATAGTCTAATACAAACTGTTTTTATTGTCATAAATATTATGATAATAAAGATAATTTATTCATAGTATCATTTAAAAAAAATGAATAAAACATGAGGTAAGTACTGTAAATAGAACAATAGTAAGCCTATGTTAAAGAAGAAAAAATAGTGATCATTATCAATTAGCAATAATCATCATACAGCCACGTAAAGTATTTTTCTATAAATACAAAGTGCGCATCGAACATTAATTTAATTATCATACAAGTTCATTAGTGTGATAAACGATTTTAAAACACGTTACTCAGGGCGTCAATAGATAATAGGATAGAAATGTTGAATAAAGGGGCGTCAACGTCCCCTGATGAACGCCGGGCGGACGCAAGAAATGGTTCAAAACAGATTCCTATAAGATACCTGGACCGCTGAAGCAAAAAGGTCTTCGTCATCTCTGTTCTCGTTGTTGATATCGACGTTGCTAAACGGTGTCTCCGATCCGTCCGACATGATTAATGGTTTTAAATAATCACAATACTTAAATAGGTGACACTAAATGCGACAACACACAATTCTGAAATTACAGAGATAACTGCACAAACGAAAACTACAAATTGTATTAAAAATGACGTTCCGATTTACGAATCAAATGGACGCGTTGACATTTATACGGTGGTACCAGATAAAAAAAATATGGAATTGTCATAAGATATAAAATATTACAAGACATACAATATTAGGAATAATTGATCTGATTACGCATTAAGGATTGGGATATAATAAAAATATAAAGTTTGTTAAGTATATGCTCTTATTAATAATTTCACACTAAAAAGGGTGTCCGGAATTTGGACAGTTGAACTATGAACACGTCAACAAGTGTCAAATAAGTCAAATTTTGACAAATTCGCAAAACCACAACAAATCCTCACGGTGTTGATTGTTGTTATTAAAATAAAAAGGTGAAAAAAACATACTTGTCTCTTTAAATCTATTTTATAGACCTAAATGTTGTAAATATGAATAAAAGTTATGGTTTTTAGTGCAAGAATATGAACCATGCCGAGAAGAGAAACAAAATACCAGCTGCTCCGACTCTTGCGGCTACGGGCAATCTGTTATCAAGTGTTGCTCCCCCATCAGAATTACCAAATTTTATTACAACGAGCGTCAACCCAGTAGCTCCTGTAGCACCCGTAGTACAAAATGAAGTATGAAGCGTACTTTTTACACACTACATGCTCATGATTCTCATTATGTTTACATACATAATATTTCATTACTTCTTTCTCTGATATAGAGAAAAATTTTGGGGGTTAAAAAAAGACTATGAATATCATAATCATATTGACTAATTTAGTTAAGTCACATAACTTTACATAACTTGTATTATAACAATTGCACAATTCTCATAAAATTCTCATTATATTAGCATACTCTCCATTTAATGAGGTATTTTATACAGGCTCCTGTATCACAGACCAATACAAAGCCAGCAGAGAATCCAAATGCACAACCTGTGCCAATGGATATGTCACCACAAACTCCAGAAAAATTTAGGTATGTGATTTTCAATAATGCTGATTAAATGAAATTCAGTAAAGATAAAAACAGATATATGAGTTTTATTACTTCCATAAATGTGTTATACTTAGTCTTTGATTTTGAATATTAATCATATCTTAGATACCTTTTAGTTAGAGGGTTCTACTTCAATGTATCTATCAGATATTTATAATTTTATGCTTTAATTAAATGCTGAAATCTGTTCTTCTATTGAACCTGTAGTATATACTAATTAAAATTTTTATCAACATGTCTGAACTTATACAATCTTTTAATTACTTCCAGCCCCGCCATACCACCATCAAAAGGAGAGCCAACTGTGTCAATACGGTCACCAGTAGAGTCTGATAGCACATTGTCACCAGGCTCATTGCCAGAAAGTGGAGTTGGTACTGATAGAATTGGTAATTTTATCATAGATACTAGTTTAATGCCCGCGGCTTCGCCCGATTTGTCTAAAACATAATAAATTATATACTAAAACCTTCCTCTTGAATCACTCTATCTATTAAAAAAAACCGCATCAAAATCCGTTGCGTAGTTTTAAAGATTTAAGCATAAAAAGGGACATAGGGACAGAAAAAGCGACTTTGTTTTATACTATGTAATGAAATTATTATAAAGAATAATGTTACTAATCCTTGAGATCATGTATGTCCACTTGATCATGCTTAACACAATCCTTGAAGATTGCAGCCCATAAGTATTCATTCTACTTTCTACTAGAGGCTTCTGTGGTATACTTTTTGTGTGCGAGAACGACGCCTCAGGCCATCCGTGTTCAAAAACTTACCCATTTCTACAAAAAGTTGAATTTTTTTATAGAATTATTATGAAATATAAATTGAATGCAATTAATTTTCTCTTGAAGGTGATATTATGCCAGGTAGTGGACTCATAACTTGGATGAAAGGTGCCATGTCAAGTGGAGGGATTCTCCAGAAAGTAGCCGAGAAAGCTAAAAACTCAGTTGATTCCATGATAACAACACTTGATCCTCAGATGAAGGAATATTTGAGTAAGTATGGTTCATTAATATGAAAATTTATTTGTTAGGAAACTATTTTGATTTTCATTGGAAACTTATTGTTACTTATTCTTAACTCAAACTCAAACAGTTATTTATTGAATTAGACTTCTTCTAGAAGCATGTTACTAGTCATTACTTTCTTTAAAAGTACTTAAATTAAATAATTTAATTTGCAATTCAGATTTTCCGTAAAACTATGTTTTTCTTTCTACTTGCTTTTCAATTTTTTTTTATTCAAAACTATCACCCCTTCCCGATCTATGCTGCCTGATGTAGGGTGGTGTGCCAATAATCATTAATATTTATTTTATCTTAAACTAGCTTTCCGAATTCCGCCCGCGGCTTCGCCCGCTTTGTCTAAAACCTAATAAATTATATACTTAAACTCTTGAATCACTCTATCTATTACAAAAAACCGCATCAAAATCCGTTACGTAGTTTTAAAGATTTAAGCATACATAGGGACAGAAAAAGCGACTTTGTTTTATACTATGTAGTGATGATATTGTTTGTAAATATGAAATAACTATTTAAGCACACAAATATCTTTATTATTACAAAATATGTATAGAGTTAAACTGATCTTTTATAACAGATAATGAAGGTAATCAAAGCAGCACATCTCCTGATGGTGAGTTATGAGCCTGGGTAGTCAATGATTTGGGTCAAAGTTCTCGTTTCGCTATTTGTTTAAAGCTAGTTTTGATTATGTATCTGATCTGTGTAAATATGTAATGCTAAAATAATTAATATGCTATAGTAACTCAAATGGATTACATTGTATTGATTGTATGATATTGAGAAATCATTTTTTATAATGCAGGAATGGGGTTTGTTTGGTTTTTTATAATAAATGCATAGACAATAAACAAATGATCTCAAATCAAATAAAACTTACAGGATACATAGGTTAATTGTGATGTTGAAAGCGAATATTTTTGTGCTTTAATTACCAAGGGCAAGTATTATAATATTGTTGATGGTCTAACAGTATGTTTTTACTTTTTAGGGAGTGGTGGTGATTTATACATAGTTGTTGCTTCTGATAAGGAGGTGAAAGTATCGCCTGTTCGAGAAGCTTTTCAAACTGTGTTTGGAAAAGCGACTATTGTGTGAGTTTCCTACAAATATTTTATTTATTAAAGGTTAAATTTAATAGGATGAGAAATGAATTGCTGAGAAGGCATGTTTGTTTCTATATTTATACTAATATTAGGTATATCACACTAACATATTAAAGTAAGTTCATTACTCCAAAAATTGAAAATATTTTTTTTTCAGAAAATTAAATAAATCTTTTTACACGCTTTATATTAGCTTCACCTGTATGTTTGTTTGTAACCGACTTCTTTGGGCGCGATTTTGACCCACTTTAAACGACCAGATTTCGTTCAAACTTTGTAGATTTCTTAAGGACCGATGACAATACACTAATTTGATAAAATTTTCTATTTTTTAGTTCGGTTTTCTATAAAAAGCGTGTTTTTTAGTTTTTTTTAACTATTATTATTTAAATATTGTGCGGTAAGGATCATTTTTATGTTACTAATAAAGCGCTCTTTTTAGTGGGGAACCCGCACAAAGTGACGTCACAGCCGCACAGCCAGTAGGCTACGCGGCCGCGTACGCAGCGGCTAAACAACGCATCGCACACTTGAGATCTGTCAACTCGCAACTGCATAATAACGTGCCTATAGTGGCTATTGAGAGCTTTGTGTATGAGGCTATGCCGGATAGGTGAGGATATGTTTTTTTTATTTGTATTTGTCTCAATTTCGTTTTTAAAATTACTTTTTCTTGTCACATTATTGCTAGATCTCAAATATAATGGTTTACTCGATAGGTCGCCATAATTTATAGAATTCTGCTAAAATGTTTATTTTTATAAAAAAATACTGACATTGTGATACATTGGCGTGCTATAAACAACTGTCGAACTATGATCGACTCAAAGTTGCCTATTAAAAGGTTAAAAATGTCCAAGTGGCATTGAATAAAATATTAGAAACTCTGCTTTATAGACTTCTTGGCAGTGTTATACATCGGACAATTTTTGAGCATGATTGTGAGTTAATTGTTTATTGTATGTTAATGTTCTGAAGCAAAACATACGTCATAACTAGCTACTCGCACACAGGTGGTACGACATAGCGCTACTAGTGTTGTCCCAGCCCTCCCTCGGTATCGAGTTGCAAGTGCAATCACAAGGCACGCCCATCCCTAGTGCCGCGGTACTTGCAGCGAGAGAGGCCACGCCTACCGACTATGCGCACGCGCAGACTGGGTACAACACTACTATTGGTTCGATTATGTCGGCTAATTTGCAGGTTAGAGAATATTGATTGAATTTTGTAACAGATATTTTGTTTTTTAAGTTGTTTTATAGGACTTTATTGTGAAGCTTATTCAATGAAAATTAAATAATTGATAAATTTACTTTACTATTTTTTCTTGTTTATAAAGTTGTTGGTTTTAGGGTGATGATATATAACCTTCATCGATAAATGGGCTATCTAACACTGAAATAATTTTTCAAATCGGACTAGTATTTCCTGAGATTAGCGCGTTCAAACAAACAAACTCTTCAGCATATTAGTATAGAATAAAGAATAAATAAATAATAAATAAATAATTCCTTATTCCAGGTACCACACACACAATGGCAAGAAGCGTCAACAAGCGTGTCCCGTCGAGAGTTGTTGCTATTGGCGTCTCGTTCTCTCGCCGGCTCATATCAGAGAATGTTGGCTGTTTCTGCCGCTGAGACCTGATAGATTTTATGTGTAGGGGTTTTTTTGTTTTTGTGGAAATTTTATTTATTATTTCTGTTGATGAAACCTGATAGATTTGATATGTGAGGTTGTAGATTTTTTGTTTAAGTTTGTGTTTGGAAAATATGCCCTTCGAAATGAATAATTTATATATATTTTTTAATAAAAAATATAAGAAATTTATAAAAATATCACTGATAAATAACATGTGCGAAATAACTTTTCTTATAAAAAGGTATATTATTGTGGTTTATATTCCTGTTTTTTTTTTACATTGGAATATGAAGGATGAACTATTGGTTCTAGATATTAATACAGAGAAAAATAGGGCATATATATTAATGTAAATGTGTAATGCACAGCATTAACATCCGCTTGAGTAATAAATAGAAACTCTCTCACGATAAAGAATAAACTAATCAGTGACGTTTTTACGATGCGATTTCAACAACATGTGGATAATTTGCTTTATCTTTACTGCAATTATATTTTTATTGAATGAATTCGGTAATTCCGTTTGACATTGAAGAAGATTTATTATTATACAGCCTGTCCGTTGTTAATTTATTATTTAATAATTTATAAATGATATGACGATAAGTTCAGATAAATTAAATGTTTTCATGGAAATCTGAGCTTTATGGTGTTGGAAATAAGAATGAATGGTTTGAAGCTTACTTTTTAAAAATAAAAGCATTTTGTTTGGAATTGAACTGATCCACACTCACGGGGATTACGCAAATTTATGCTTTAATACTTATTTTCATGTAAAATCCGGCTTGAATAAAAAAAAAATGAAATTTTAACGTATTTTTGTTTGTTGCAGGTTCCGCACAAAATATATATTATTAAGACGAATCTATTATATCTTAGATTATTGTAATATTATTGTATAAATAAATATTATTGGCGCTCAAAGACTTATATCTTGTGTTTCATTAGATAATAAAACCTTGTATCACAAAACTGTTTCTCTGCTTGCTTTCAAAAGAAATGTTTTCCAAAAATTTTAATTGATGCTCCGCTTCTATAATCTATTAGGCGTAGCGTTATTTAATATAGCATATAGTCTCACTCGATAAATGGACTATCCAGTAGAATATATTTTGCAATTCAAATCAGAAGTTCCTGAAATAAGCAACCAACTTCAAAAAAGACACTAATGCAGTAATGCAACCCAGTAAGTTGAAATAGTTATTATTTCAGTGTGGAAGAATGGGTGTAATCAGGGTAAACAGGGTGTAATCGTTAAGTTTGCACAAGCGATTATTCCAAAAACTATTACAGATATCAAAAAACAAAGAAAGTACTTAACCTAATGAGTAAAATGTTAAATGGCCATAATTTTTTTTTTAAATCTGTAATAGTTACGGAATAATCGCCTGTGCACAGTTAACGATTACATTCTGTATAGATAGTCTCTCGCCATCTTTTTTTTTGTGTGGTGTCTCTCAATGTTAGCCAGAAGGGCTTCTACATTTTAACGCGGACGCGGGGGTGAACTGAAGGTTCACCCTGGTAGCGACATGCACAAGGGCGTCCCCCCGCCACGGGGATCTCGAACCTCGGCTTGGGCTGCGACAGCGATTGAGTGGAGGAGGCCGGAAGGGCCCTAGTCGGACGGGCTCTCGCCATCGCATCGCTTTCATACACTGGAAATTCGTATCACTATAGTATTCTTTTAAATCTTTGTTTGGTGCCTGATGAAGTCTTACTGCAGGGAGCTGAACATTGATATTTGGAATTATAAGCTATTTATTGCAAAATAGCACATTCGCTATGATAATTAATTCTACTATAGGGAGGTAGGTTTCTACTTTTAGCACTTTTGAGATTCAATATCAAGGAGGAGACTCTGTTACAGTTATGAGTTGATTTTAGAAATTCAGTTTTTATTTCTATGAAGTTTTAATCCACTAAAACAATGGCTTGGTAGTAATTTGATCTTAGATCATTAAGTAATGATCTAAGAATTTGATATTAGGTATATGGTTATGACCTGTTTATCGATCACATATTATAAATTTTTATGATATTTTATTGGATTATATTTAATCTCGGTTATTAGTTTGATATTAATAATATCATTAATGCAGAATTGTATAAGTAGCCGCCTCTGTTTTGGAAAAGTCACTTTGTTGTGACAACTTGGTAAGTGAACAATAAACATTAGCTTTACAAATATATTATTGAAATTAGGTATTTAGTATTTTTTTAGTAAATAAATATAATAAATAGATTTAACTGGCATAGGTCGAACGACCAATTGATTTTTAAATAGTTTAAGAACTCAATAAAATACTATTTTTGGATCGGTTTTTTGATCCGTGATGGTGTGTGATTGTTTACATACAATTTAAATTGCTTAGCCGAAATTGTGTAAAACACATTCGAAACCATTAACCGTTGTGTTTGTTGACTTGAGTTCGATCAAATATTAAAAAATCGAGAAATCCCACTTCTCATGAGTAAAACGGTACATCTAAAACGAGTTTTAAGTAAGTCAGCCATTTTTGCGGATCGAATTCATCATTTTAGTTTTATCTCATACATATCTTATCATCTTCTGCAATAGGTACGTTGTTAAATTAGTTGCCCAGTAATATGTTAGCTAAGTTTTTTATTCAAATTACGGTCCATAATAAATAGGTACCTACTATTTGATATCATTTTTGAAGTGAAACGTCTCTAAGCGCGTTAAGAGTAAAATCTCAAGGTCGCGTCATGGCAATACCGTCACGTCTTGGAGTAAGGCGACGATTTTGGTATCTTTGAATCGTGACAAAGAAGTTTCACTTCTGACACGTGTGTTCGGCACACACGCTCTTTTTATTATTAACTAATTCCGTTTATTCTTCCAGGTAAATAATTCAAAATGAAATACTTCATCGTACTCTCTGCCCTCGTCGCTTTGTCGACAGCCGCCCCTGTAGAGCTTACTCTGCAGCAAATTGACAGTGCTCTGTCAAACCCCCACACCGACCCAGCTTTGATCCCCGTTCTGGAGGCCGCTTTGAACGAAATCATGGAGGCCCTCTTCGCTGGACACCAAGTTGTAAGTACTTTTAATAAATTAAGTGGCAATATTTTATGCCTTCGATGTTCTAAAATAGGCACGCAATTAATTAAGGTTATTTTTACTTCTAAATATGTTTCTGATGAAAACATAGAATTTATTAGTCAGAGGAAAACAAAAGTTTTAATTTAAAACTGCATATCTAAAGAAATATTTGATAACATTTCATATCTTGCTCAACCTTTACAGTCCTGCCATAAAAATACTTTTAAATGGTATGTCATATTTTTTTGTTTCCTTTGCCTATAATTATATCATATTATTACTTACTAATAAACGTTCTTAAATAATGTCTTTATTTTCAGGAAACCGTCACCGTTGACCTGCCTCTAGAAGCAGTTCCCGGTATCGTGAACCCCGCCCCCGCCCCCGTTCCCTCCCCGTCTCCTGCACCCTCCCCCGCGTCCAGCAGCCCCCTCGTGCAAGTCGTCGTTAACGTAAACAAACAGACACAACAGGTAAATCGATGTTTATAAATTTGTGATTATTTTAAAACAGCGCTATCTAGTGTTCAGGAAAAATAATTTATAGATTGCAATTTTGTAGTAAGTTACCACCTTTGGCTGCAAATTTCTTCCCGCGTAGATGCAATTGGCATACCTAATAAATAATAATACTTAAATTTATTAGCCTTTATTACGACTCTAGTTGGAAACACCGGACTATAATAATTTTTGTATTACTAGGATAAATTCTTTAATTCATTTTAAATTATTTACATTTTTTATATCCTGTATACTGCAACTATTTTATACCAATTATAATATAATAATACATTGAATTAACATTAAAAAATAAAAGAAAAATACATCTTTAAGGGCATTTCAACAACATATTAAAATTTTAAAGCAGCAAAAAGCACCCATTAATGTTTTAATTGTCTTTCAGATCCATGAAATTCCCGCCTTTGTCCCTGGTGGAAACCCAGTTAACGTGATTGCCGTCAACCCCATTGCCTAAACGAATATTATTATGAATTACTTACTGCAATAAATTGATTTAATTTAAAATGCTTTTATTTTTGTAAATATTTTTTTCCCCTTTTGATTACGTTTCTATGCTAGATAAAACGTAAGCTTAAATGCTTGGATCTATTCGTGGATAAAATATATATGTTAATATTAGGACTTTTTATTAGACGCGGCTATGTCCACGTTCAAAGGAAATGCCAATTGGAATTTGATGCTTTACCGCGATTTTTTTTCTCTCTATTCACAAAATACATATCTACCGTGAAATAGCATTTCGAAGTGAAAAAAAAGTCAACAAAATAACAAATACCTACTATCGCATTTATAAAGTAGGTATCTATGGAAAGGCAACATAATAATTGATAAGTAATAAAAGAAATTCCTACACTTCAAATAGAGCTAACAGCTCTCATTAATTCAATCGAATTGGTTTCGAATTTCAATTTTGAATTTGGAATTGGGAACGGGCATAGACAATTCGGACATTAAGACGCGATTTGTGGTTCCGCACTACGTTAAACCCAAATTCAGCAGTTGTTTAATGCATAAGGGTGCACTCACACACATCAGTCACCGTCACGGCACGTCACCGAACAGGATTAAAAAAAAATATGTATCAATAGTTCTAGTATGACTCTGTTCCCACACGACAGTCGCCGGCACGAAATCTATCAGTGACGTCACCGGTCAGGCACGTCAAATAATCTTTCCATACATGTATCATACTTTTATCCCCACTCACCCGGTGCCGTCACGTCTCAGTTCAGTCAGCGTCGTGCTACCGTCAATAATTGCTACATGTTCTCTAGCGTGACACACGTCTAATCACTGACTAACCTGATGTATGTGTTCAATGATTCAGTCAAACCGGCGACGTGACTGACGGACAACATGACGGTGACTGGTGTTTGTGGATACGTACACAAACCGTCACCGATCAGTCATCGGTGCCGTGACGGTGACTGATGTGTGTGAGTGCACCCTTATGCATCCTTCTACGTAGTAATATTCGATGGTACCTAACACTTTATTATATCGTATTGAAAGAGGTATTATAATTTGGTTGTAATAGTCCTAGATAATTAATAGATATACCAAAATTGAAACACTAATTAATAATTATGTATAGAAAATTAACCTGCGGTGACACAAAAACATTCATAGAATAATAAACAACAATAAATAATCAGAGCATACATTGAAATTGAATGAAGAAATTCGTAGAATCGGTCGAATCTATTTGTAAGGTATAATATATTTGTAGGTGAAGTCTCATGTTCGTCTGGGGTCCATTTGATATTCGATTCTTTTTCCCGCCAAATCAAGATTATTTTTAATTAGGCTTCACTGGAGAAATCTGAGATCTCTCATTGAAAAAAACATTTCATCGAAATAAAATACTATCTTCGACAGCACAGACGGAGATTTTGGATACTTTATAAGAGACATCATTTATTACATTTTTTAAACATTAAATTAAAAAAAAGACATATTTACAATGAATAAAATAAATAACTTTATATGTTTGACGTTTGTCACTATTCGTATCTTCCAATGTGTAATGATTTTTTAGAGAATTCGTATGATTTGTAAATTGTATGATGCAAAGATTGGTCATTGCTGATCCCTAGAATGTAATCAGATGCATTTTGATACTGATGTACCTAGTGCATATGACCTGCCACAATGTGACTTAGGATAAAAGCTGTCATGAGTCATGTTAAGAAAGATAAGATGAGTGAGCGACTACCTTTATTTTACGACTAAAATTAGAAACAAAATTTTCCAGAGATAAACCACTATCTATGAGATGGTGCATGACTGGACATTCTCAAGATAATCATATCAATGGAGTAGGTAATAATAATATTGAAGTATCAACATAGGATCAGTGCAATAAATTGTCAAAAGTTTATAGATAAGGACATGTAACAGGAAAATATTATGGAATATTATTCATCGAATTTTGTGCTTCTATAGAAAACAAGATTCATTATAAGTTACTAGCTTTAGGCGCGCGCGGTGTCGCCCGCGTTTTTTAAAAAAAATTCCTCATAGTTCCCGTTCCTTTGAGATTTCTGGGAAAAAAACTTATTCTATGTGTTAATTCAAGTTACCCTCTATATTTGTGCTAAATTTCATTGTAATCGTGTCAATAGTATTTGCGTGAAAGAGGAACAAACATACATACACATACAAATACATACATACATCGTCACAAACTTTCGCGTTTATAATATTAGTAGAATAGGATAGGATTTAGATAATTTTTTCGTAGGTATCAAAAATATGTTTCAAACAATTATATTCTAAGAAAAGTATGTATACTATACATAGATTGAGGTATAGATACAAACAGTGACTATTGATTCTGATTTCCGATTATATTACTCCATTTCGAAGAATGCGTAATTTTCAATGAAATTTCCAATCAATTTTAGGCCTTGCAGTAGGTAGGGGCTAGACCTACTTACTGTTGACCCGAAATTGATTTCTACAGAATTTAGCATTGAGGATGTTTGATAAATAAAACTGACTATGGCTATGATGCTATACAAATCAGTTATTCTCGTTGGAAATATAAGGAATTTTTCGACTTAGGTAGTACATAAAATAGTAGTTGTACCTTATAATGGATAACCTAGACCTAATATTGTTATTTGTTTTACTTTATTTCTTCTCATGCCCAACCTGGCTTTATTAATGCAAATTAAAAATAAATGATGTATATTATGGAATGATCTCTAAATAAAGCTTATGAAGCAAAAGCTACACTGTGCTGATAAACTATGGTCTGAAGTTTGAGTTGGACTTTTAGTTACCTATATATCTGGATAATTTATCTTAGCGATATTGAATTCACAGTTAAAATATTTGCACCAAAAACCGTGTGTCACCCACGTTCACGTGAAAATTGGTTTTTATCGTTCATTATCACAAAGTAAACAGTAAAATAAACTTTTTAGGGCAAATATTACGAAATAAAATACGCGAAAAACCGCAAAATTCGATACCGGTTGATAATTGACCGTTATCAGATTGACGGACGTGTCACACACCCTTCGATATCTCGAGGGTTCAGATTGGCCGTGATTTATAAGAACGATTCGATGTGACGTTATTTCAGTACACTTTGAACTGTTGTAGAGAAGCATTACAGCAATAAACGTAAGTATTTTTATATATATATTATAATATACAGATAGCTTTCATGGTAGGTAACACCCATAAATTATGTTATGCACGTCTATACGCACGACACACTTTGCCCTTAAGATCGAGCATTGCGTCTGTTCGTTTGACTTGTAGCCTGAAGGTAAAGAAAAACATAAATGGTTGTTAATACGTTCCGTGTGTATATAATATTGTATAATATGTATATGTAATATTATTGTAATATTGAAATTAAGTACCTACGGAAGTACGGAAAACAATTTTATTGCCAATGCAATAAAATATAAGCTATCCATTTGTACGACCATTTATGAATACATAATATTAATATAAAATAATTCGATAAATATTATTGACTAGCTTCCGCCCGCGACTCCGTCCGCGCGGATGTCGGTCTTCGCGTGGATGGTTTATTTCTCTATTTTGAATAACTCTGACAATGACATCTTATAAATATCTATTGGACCCAAATACGGCTAGGCCTATAATAATACGCAACGTGTGTTCGCGGTTGTACAGAACAACGTCTATGGATAAAACTCAAAAATTAAGATTTTTTTTTTCTGCGTATTTTTCCAGGATAAAAAGTATCCTATTTTACGCCCAGGATAATAAGGTATAATTATACCAAGTTTCATCGAAATCGAACTTTTAGTTTTCACGTGATGTCTTCACATACAGACAGACAGACAGACAGACAGACAGACAGACAGACAGACAAAAATTTTTTTAATCACATATTTGGGTTTGGTATCGATCCAGTAACACCTATTTATTTTTTCAATATTTTCAATGTACAGAATTGACGCTTCTACAGATTTATTATATGTATAGATGAGTCGATTAATACGGATATCAATTTCATACGGCGGAGAATGTTTGACTTTCAATGATTAAACATGTTTGTTATCTCTTATCGGTCATTTTTATACGGATGTATTTTTGGCTATTTTCCATATTTTATTATTAATTGTTTATCAGCCAGTATTTTAAATATTACTCCTACCTGGGGTTCGTACCAAAATAATTTATTTAAAGCGTACGCGTAGGTTTTTCAATTCTATTTTATAAATTTTGTATATTATTACAAATTAATATAACGTTACTTTTTCCTATTATTTTTATTAAATTTTTGTTAGATAATTCTTCTTTACTACAATATATAAGTTTATGTAATCGAACTAAATGAAGTTCTAGGTAATAGCTAGGAAACATAATCAACGCGTACGAAGACGCAAGAATCAGCTAGTTTAATATAACTTTGGTCCACAAAGTTTAATTAGAATCGTCTTAGACACACAGCTAAAGCACAGAATTAAATTGTTACTGAGTAGTCATACCACTGTCGTACAATAATCCATATTCGATTAAAATAAAAGTACCTTTTTTTTAACTGGGAAAATCTTGTATAGATACCCATGGCCTCCGGGGAAGGGGCCGTGGGTTATGTCGGATTCCTACCGGCCAAAACCCCACTGTGTTCCGTCAAGCCGCATCAACGACAGGGCCACGGGTATGGTAGAAGCCCGTCGCCAGGCGCAAACAAGCTAAGAGCCTGCCAGCTCTACCTTCATGGGAAAAAATAATAGTACCTGCCTAAAACCTATCCACCAGTCTGTATTCATGTTATAGGTATAGCTACAAGATTTCTATATACATATGCGTTGTTTTCATTGCATTTTCCTTTTTATTTTGATGCGTTCAAAACTCTACGTAAAAGTCGCTCTATAGGAAAATATACACCATTACTTAAGGATTATGTTTATGATTAAGCATTACAAACTCATAATAGATAACTTATCGCATTTTGTAGAATTGACTGCATTATCTTAGATGTATCTATAAATATTCTAGTGCAATTTTTTTACATTAGTGGCGTAGTGTCATAGGTAGATAAGAAAAATTAAATATCTAAGAAAAAATTAATTGAAATTTCAGTTGCATCAAGCTGAATTGTTCCATTTAGAATTTCAATATGAAGGAAATAATTAAATGGTGATAAGAATAATCAATCGGTTTCTGTAATAGATGTTTCTAAAACATTTTTTTCATTTAGGTATATTTTGACACAGAGTAAAATCTATTTTTCCGGAACCTATTTGCATTAGTTTATCTGATAGGCATGTGGATAGGCAGCTAAATTTGTTTCATCGGCTCTTACTTATCTAATAGTGTAAAATGTTGATTAAATTATGCATTCAATTAATTAATAGTTGATTAATAGTTTCTAGCATGAGCATAATCTGTTGGAAGTTGAAAATAGATATCGACTAAATGAACTCGATGTGTAGAAGTTGTTAACGTTACAGTGTTTAGATAAACGAGTCTTTCAATATTCATGATTTCCATTTTTGTTTTTTATTAAGAATCAAATACGACGTACTCCATATACGACATACCTACCTACAGTAATTGTTTTTATAAACGAATTATTTTATTGTTTCAGATTACTAATCATGTCCGTCCCAACTGTGACCATCAATGAGCTGTCGAAGGGTATCGAAGATAACTGTAACGTGTCAAGCGTGAAGAAAGTTCTGGAAGGTATCCTTAATGATTACATGGATCTTCAGTATGGAAAATCTACTCCGTACACAACTGGCAAGCAAGTGGTCCCCAGCGGGTCTTCGATAGAAGATGTGGATGCTGGGCTTGCTAGCGATACTGAGAAGAAATTCAAAGACATTTTCGCAAAGATCTCAGAAACGCACAACAGCGGCGACTTCTCCCCAAAATCCGTGAATGATGGATCTTGGGACCCGAAATTCACGCCCGTGTTTGTGTTTGTCACTCCCAATCCTTAGATTATAATGTCTTAGTTTTTATTTATTACGTTATTTATATTATAGTAAACTTAATTTAATCGGAAATAAAGCATAACTAATTTAAATTTATTTGTTTCTTTTCATAAATCTGTGCTTGGATATGTATTGAGAGAACCAATTCGAATTCATGAAATCTTTTTAATGTTGTTAAAAGTACGGTACTTGAAAAGGGATTATATAACCAACAATAATGAATATAAGGACTTAAGGTTTAGATAATAATTATTAGGTTAGGTTAGTTAGTTTACTCGTGTTACTTAAAATTGTAAAGAAGAGATGCATGTCATCATAACATAATATTATCAATAGACATTTATACTCTCTTATTCAAACCATGAAAGGAGGATGAATAAGGTTAAATTATTCTCAAATAAAATACGCTGATACTGAGCTGTCTCTACACTCTGATATAATCCAATAAACTATTTTACGCCAGAGTCAGAGTTTGGCAGATCCACAAACAAGTTGGCTCGACTTCAGACGGTTAGCTCATTATCATAGATCCCTAACTTTCTACCGATTGCTTTGTAGGCGGAATCGTGTTACTGGACTTTCCAGAGTTTGAACGTTGATCGACCACAGGTAGAAAATTATTTGAAGTCAAATACCAATAGGGTTTTCATTAACCTTTGAACAAAGATTTGAAGATAATCTAAAAATTGACAGATAGGTAAACATTAAACAAGTACGTACTGTTTATTGTGTGGTGAACCCTTAAAGCTTTTCTGTCACTTTTTTAGTACATGTACTTATTGTCGTGTAAATCTTGAACGTTCCAAAAAATCTAGAAAATTTACTACGTTGGAGAAAGTACGATAACAATCCTTTATTTTTCTCCTACATGCCAATTATAGAGAACATTTGATTCTTGTGCTAGGTGACTGTTGAATTTAGGGATTCCCGGAATTAGTGATGGTTTGTGTTTCTGGTCAATAATAGCTTTAATTTAATAGTTTCCATGTTTGATTGCTATTGATTTAACTTTCAGATGAGATAAACTGTTGTTTTTGCTATAAAGATTATGAAATATTCAAATAATTCTATGACAAAATATTCGAAATATAGCTGGTCCGTTTTTTGGGACAGTGCCGTAGATACAGGTAACTAAGAACCCATTAGCATGTCCCAAGAAACGGACGTTGCCATGATTCGTACTTTAATAAAATATCACTTTTATGGGATTTTCTTGCTTTAGAGTCTTTAATTATATGTAGAATTATTTTTAATTAAGTTCAAAATGACGAATATAATCTAAGACCAGTTAAATCTGTTGGGTCTACAATAGAACCGGGAGTTCCTCGACCTCCACATGCATTTCGTCTAAATGTCCTAATCATCGGCCAAATATCACTTCACATTTTAGAAAAACCATTATTATTTGTATTAAATGAAAGTTAAGGTTGCTTGACACGAAATAATAAATGTTATTTAACATTCCACACAACTAAATAGTGTGATTGAGCTCGAGAGGGCTCAATTATCATTTGTTAGGTATTTAGTTAATATTGAAGAATTTTTTGTTATAATAGATAGTGAAAATAATGTGATACAATAAAACAATAAAATGCTACTTGAAATTGTATTCAATTGTATTATATTAAGTGAATTTTATTTTTTTTCATTCTTATTTTATAAGCTGTATGACAGCGTTGTCCGTTTTTTGAGACAGCAATGAAGAGTTCTTGGCAAAGGCCGTTTTAACGGACATCCTGAAAAACCTACTTACAGAAAATTTGTTTTATTTTTTTCTCTACTATACCTAGTATTTTTTAATCAATAACAATCACTAAAACCAATTCAGGTCATATCTGGGTACATTATTTCAGGGCTTGCCGTGTTAAGGGTTAATAGTGAATTCAATTACCAGTTTTTTTTTTAATACAGGCTACAATTTGTTTTATTTTATGAAAATTTTCTCTCAAAATGCTAAGGACATAAAATAAAAATGTATTGTTTAATTGGTACTCACGTAATTGCTCGCACCAAGAAAAAAACATGAAGGCTTTCTTTTTTCTTCTTTAACAAAATAAAACTTTAAAATACAATAGTGCGATAGGCTCGAGATGGAAAGAGCACTTCATATTCAAGCAGTTTCCGATCACAACAATACAAAACAAAGCTTGTTTAGAAGTCGAGTACACTGTTATGCCATATACCAATTTTATGCAGAATTTTTGCAATGTTGATCGTTTTTGTAATGGGTATGGCAATTTTAAAATCTGTACGTTGTAGACGCAGAGTCGTTGGGGGTTTTAATGGGTTAAAAGGATGGTGAAACTTTGACGTAACGTATGATTATTATTATATACTGTTTTTAAGTAGTTTATGACATAAGTGGACTTAACAATAAAACGTATTATTTATATACTTACAACATTGACTAAAATAATGTAATGTAGTCAAATGAATGCGAAAGAGTTTTTGATATAATTAGGTGTGTCAAAACATATATATAGATATACCTAAATCTTGTCAATGTATCGTACAAAATGAACAGTTAATGGTAAGAAAAACTGCATAAATTATTAACTTTAAATGATTTTATCGAAAATTTATTTATATTCCAACGTAAAAATGGGTTCTCACGTAGAGCACATTATTCAAAGCTTCACAAACGTTTTTCGCCGTAGAAAAAATCAGCGCAATTAGAGTGCTGTTTACTTTGCTTTTATAAATTTTATAAATCGAAGAAAGACAAGGAAATGCTTTTTATTGAACCTAAGAAAAGCTTTTTTGATGCAATATACTTACTCGACATTTTTTCTTAGTTTTAAAAAGACGTTAAAATTATCGGTATTGCACTTGACAGTATTCACTTTTAGTGTACAGTTTTAAGAAATTTTGCTCTTTAATTTAAAAAATAAACACAAATCATGTCCTTATAAACATAACAACAAATATACAAACAAATTGATACCCTTCTACTTAGAAAGCATTAGTTCCTACACAATGATTGTTACGTATTACATTTTTTACAAATAGGTACATTCCCATACTTGATCAATAAATAAAATAATATGTACAATATAGAGACAAAAGTGAACAGACATTAATTTAAATGTTGGACAATGCAACTACATTTTTCACAATTATCGTTAACGAAGTGGCAGCAGCGCGGAAATTGTATTAAGTTCACTCATATATCATGAACGATTCATGAATATATTACAAAGACCCAAGCGGCACTAATATGTTAACAGCTCATCTATTGTAGAAACAAATTTCGAATATAAGATAACATTAGAATATTTATGTACGCACACATCTCCCGATAATAGTAAATATAGTACATAAAACATATTTTTCCTTATTTAAATAAAAAAATAATCATCGAACGTCCTCGCCTAACTTTCGTACGGGTGCATCAAATTGGATAACTATTTTTGTGGTGGTTGTTTTATCAAATCAAAACCAATTGAACTCAAAATTTCAGTCGCGCGGTGCCGGGCGCTTGTACTTTTAGAAACTGTTATAATATATAAAAAAAAGAATAATGTAAAAGTAAGCAGCTGAATTATTTTTGTTTGGACGAGCAACATTATTTTGTATTCTTAATTGTATGTGGGTGAATTCATTACTGTGTCCAGTTTATCTTTTACCATGTAACATGTTTACTGTTCGCAACATCAAAAGTATAATTATTATGTATGTATAGTTCGTGTAAAAATCCGTTTAAAAGATATAAATTTCTATGGTATTATTTGCTTAACAAGTAACTCCATTAAAGTAATAGTTCTCTCTATGAGTACGTGATAAATATAATGATGTAATTAGATTTGCAATTGAATGATTTCTGTTTTTTTATTCACCAACTCTCCAATAACATTAAAACGTACAAAGATCACACAGTAACCTAATATAAATCGTCGTGTATAAAACAAAAAGCTAAGTTCACCAATATTGAATGTCCGAGCAACGAATATTACTTGTGGGGTTTTTAATAAGTTTTTTCGGAATCACAAACACGGCGACACGCAGAGGCCTGACACGCGATCATAACACGTCATACCGATTGGACCGCAGTGGGTAGAAGGGTCGCGTCATAGCCAAGCTTTATTGACGACAAAGCACGTTCAAATGATTTGAACAGTATCCTTCGTAAATCCATTGTAATACTTCGGAGGAACTGGTTAGATATATATTATTTGAATGTACATACGTTTGAGTGTACAGGAGACCAAAAGTAAATAAAAATATGGCACTTATAATAGACGTTGTGCTATATTTATTTGAAAAAAAGTAATAGGAATGGAAGGTGTGCATATGCACACTGTATAAAACTATTAAACATTTAATATTGTCTTGAAAAAAAAAATTGTATGATACAACTGTTCAGGATATTCGAAACAACATTATTAATTTATGCTTAATTTAAGGAGGCAGTTACTATTAAAAATAAAAATATTTATTAATTTACATTGATAAAACAAACAAAAATTCAAAACAAACGTGATAATTCCGGTAAATATTTCGTAAATAGCAAACATAGACAAATCGTATATGCGTAGCACGCCGTAGACAGTCGGCGTAGTCACGTAGCATTACGTAGAATTAACTTGTCAACCTTAACAATTATATATTGGATGTTCTACGTTGATGGATAAATTAGCAAAAAAGGGACCTTTATTTATTAATTATTATCAATACTTGTTCCTTGGTTTAAGAAAAACAACATTATTTTCAGAAAAGACGAAAGATTCGTAGAATTTGTGATATAGATTTAGGATTAAGTGTAGCACATATAATTTTAAATAAATAAATATTTTTTAAGTTGACTCACTCAAAATACATTTTTCCAAATTAAAATCATTATCAAAGTATGGTGCAACAAATATAACCACGAATCCATTGAGCGGCGGTTATTTATAAAATAACTTAAAAATAATCGATAACTTTAAGCTATTTTGTGACCTAGAGGATTGGGATCGCGTTAGTGGCGTACCGCATTGTACTCGATCGAATAAGTTTTTACTTTCACGAAAGGTATGCGGGTCGATAGAGAACGGCCGCCGTGGCTGCAGCTACAATTATTGTGCCGGCTCTGGAGCGAATTTAGGGCAATGAGAGGCGGCGGCGGCCTACGTGGGGTTGCCAGGACTCTGGAACTCCCACTGTCTGAATGACGTAATAGGAAGCTGGGATGAATCGAAGTCTAGATGAGTGAAGTGATGTTATCTGAAATGTTATAGGAACAGTTGGTTTTGAAATATCCGGTCGTAATTATTAGGATATTAGTTTATCCGTGGTATCCTTATTTTTCTTATAAAAGTATAAAATAACACAAATCTATAAATTATGTAGACTCTTTTCGATCGAATCGAATCGTATAAGCAACTACTACGTATTGCCAGATTTCGTAGCAAGAGAAAGAGAAAAACTGCTCTATATTTTTACTTGTGCCTCATCTTCGTTTTGCCCAGTTTAACTTCTATCTCTTCTTTGTATTGCCTAGTTTTACTTCTTTCTATCTCTTATGTGGTGCTATAGGCGCTTTTTTAGTTAAATAAGCGTGATTGAAGCGTCCCGCTTACCGCGCAGACACCATCAAGGCTTTTCGCGGCCGGGACATTTCCGCCCCGCAGCTGGCAACCCAGGGTTGAGGCGGGAACCCGGGCAGTCCGCCTCGCGCCCCGCGCCATCCGCTCGCGTCCTCTGCGCGCGCCGAGCTGGACCGTCTCCACACCACCCACCGTTCAAGCGAACGTACTGTTGCGCGGCGAACATCGATTCACGGACACTCATGACTTATGTTAACTTTATGGTGCAGTGATAGTGATGGAAATGGAATCCTGACCTACGATGTAGGCCCGGTTAAGTGATAAAGCTTTTCACGTAAGGACTAATAGGTATGTCACTTCTTATTTAAGTATTTATAGAAATGTATTTTTAGATCACATGTTAGCGGGACCTAATTTTATTCTATTTATTTTTCTATATTTAATAATTCATGCCACTGTCAAGTCTACTTATCGTTATAGCACAGAGTTCAAGGTAAAGAA
>CAJQZN010039599.1:0-38993 GCA_907164685.1 Colias eurytheme | reverse complement strand
GTAGCGTTTGCGGCGGTACCGGCCGGCCGCCCGGCTATCTATTTTATGCCCGTGCGAAGCCGGAGCGGGCCGCTATGTTTTTATATACAACGTTCACAGTTTTTCTGTAGTGTATTTAGTATCAGAATTGCACCCGTGCGAAGCCGGGCGGGTCGCTAGTAATTCCATATTATAGAAAGACTCATTAAAAATCTCTCGAAGATAGTTTTAATTTATATTTCTCTTTTCTAGTCAAATGCCCAGATGATTTAAAGGCTTTTTAAAATTATAATAAAACAAAATATAATTCTCAAATTCAGACAAAAATGTAGAGAAAATAAAATAATTAACATGACATACAACATTATGTAATCGAACCAGTATCTATATCTATACATATAATAAATCTGTAGAAGGGTCAATTCTGTACATTGAAAATATTGAAAAAATAAATAGTAGGGGGTGTTACTGGATCGATACCAAACCCAAATATGTGATAAAAAAAATTTTTGTCTGTCTGTCTGTCTGTATGTGAAGGCATCACGTGAACACTAACGGTTCGATTTCGATGAAACTTGGTAAAATTATACCTTATTATCCTGGGCATAAAATAGGATACTTTTTATCCCGGAAAAATACGTAGAAAAAAAAAATCTTAATTTTTCCGCGCGGACGGAGTCGCGGGCGGAAGCTAGTTGTTAATATGAATCTGATGGAGATCGGAAGAAAAAATATCATATTCATATATTCATAATATTATCACAATATGAAGCAGGACAGTTTCATAGATGCGATTTCTATAATACAAAACAAAATTTACTTACATAATTAGATATGTAAATTAATTTTACTAAAGTAAAGAAAGTGTATTTATGTTCAGTAGGTTATGTACCTATCTTCCATTCTATCTTTGTACCTACTCTGTTTATTTAATACAATAATAATTAATTACATTATAATTAGCTACCACAAAGTTGCAATTAAATTTTTGCCAAATTACAAACAGTTGTCATCACACTCTAGTTTGACTAAAGTTTAGTTTTGTAAACAACTACATAATAAATATAAATCATATAAATAACAATGGCAATGAATAGAATGCGAATACTACGGTGCATTTACATCAAACGAACATAGAGCTAGAGCTAGAGCAAGAGCCTTGTTTCGTAAACGAAAATTCGTACTTATACAGTGTTGTTCAGTTAGCGTTTAGCTACTATTATGTATTCTGTGGTTCAGTATGTATTAGAAAAAAGCATAGAATCTTTTTGAATGCACTAATAGCAACGAAAGAATGCTCTATGCCTGAAACAACTAAAAATTAATGAATTTTTTAGTTTCCTAAAAATCTGACAAGACCTTTCCAAGGAGGTTCGCACATAACATTTTATTTAAATAAAATAATTAAGATAATAATTAATTTTCTGTATTTTACATTAACATTGATTTGCATAAATTCTTATAGTAAATTCATTTCTGTATAAAAATGTAAAAGAGCTATCAATAATAAAACTTTGTTGTAATGTTAGTTTTAAAATGTGTTAGTTAAGCGTTTCTTTTCCATTTGTGCGTTAGTTTTCGTAGAACTTGCTATAAGTACAAAGATTATGCGAAATTGCTCATATTTTAAGCAATACTATTTTAGAGATTTAAACTTATGAGTTGTGATGCCTGCGCCAGGTAGTGAGAAAGGCAAAGTTACGTCGTTTTGCAATTTGCAGGAATTAGAGTTAACGTTTGTAAGTATATTTTTTAAGATTTATTGTCATTTTTAATAAACACTATTTATTTTATTACTAGCTGTGTCCCGCGATTTTACCCGCATTGGTCCAGTCCTGTTGGTCTTAGCGTGATGATATACAACTTATATAACTGATATATAACTTATACATCATCTTTCTTATCATTATATACTTATATAGCCTTCCTCGATAAATGGGCTATCTAACACCGAAAGAATTGTTCATATCGGACCAGTAGTTGCTGAGATTACTGCGTTCAAACAAACAAACTCTTCAGATTTATAATATTAGTATAAATTTAGTAGATTGCAAACTCTGGAGAGAACTTCTTAGTTGGAGAAGGATAGCTACGGATCTCCAATTCCGTATAGCTCCCGAAACCGTAGCCATTCGGACTTTGATCAGTAGGATTGCTCTGAGGAAGTAGGAGCTAGTCACTACGGTTATTATTATTTTATCTTATTATATACTTATTCGTTATAATATAATCATAGATAACAACTATTTAGTTTAGTGGTTAATAACATGGTTATCGAAATACCTACATGAGTTCCCTTGGACGGAAGGTCAGTATTGGTTATTTTCGTTTGAAAATTTTCAGTGTGGGAGTTTGGAATTGTTCCGCGTTTTGATAAAAGTTTCTCATCATTACATTGTTATAACACAACTCAATTATTTGTCGTCATGTTCATGACATCTCAATTCCGATCATATTATATACATATTTATTATAATATTTCCTAACAATATCCTTCAGTAAAAGTTTACGAAACAAAACTTAAGTACATTCTGTTCGAGTTTCATATATGTATAAACTTGAGGAGCGCTTCGAAGTTAAATCATTTCAGATTTTCTCTAATAAATACGAATTTTACCTTCCTCTGATATGGCTTTTAATAAGGTAAAATATACTGCCGTATGTTCATGATGTGGAAAGTTAAATTACTGCAAATATTACGTAAACTATGCGAGAATATTCAAGAATTTTGGGTAAACACAAACTTTTAAGGACACCACAGAATTTCCTCAAATAAGGTACAGGTTCAAACACAAATAAAAATTTTACAAGGGTTCTTCATCATTATTGCAGCAACAACCTCAATTTCTAGACAGTAGACAGGCATTGCACTGAAGCCTTACAAACGCTATTGCATTAATTACGGGTTTACCTCACATTTTCCAGTCTGTTACTCTGTGTTGAAATTGTATGAAAGTATGTTGTAGTAACATATGTTGTATAAATTATTGGAGATTTTTATCTTTCCTACAATTTCGTCGATTTATAAATACCCAGAAACTAAACAAATAACTACCATTTGACTGCATCTATAATTTTTACTGAGATAGAGATTTAGCAGTAGTTTCAGTAGCGATGAGCATCGTCGTTTCCTTTTTTTACTAAAGATAGCTAGATAAGACTTAATAAAAGAACTGTTCCAAGCAGTCCATCTTTAGAAAACACACAGCTAGACAAATATACTTCATAAACTAATAATACCCTTTTACATTGTGGACGCTTAAAAATAGAAATGACTCCAACATAATCTTTACTCATTTAAAATGGAATGTTACAGTTTATAGCGTCGCCCAAATGAAATTGCCCAAACAATTTCTTTCGCGTTTACGCTAACGTTTATTTTTTTAATTTCCCACCTGTGACGAGAGCTGAGCAAACGGGGGCACATTTTACGACCTCCATCCATCAGCTCGCCCTGTTTATGAATGAATAAAACGCTTAAATTCTCTGAAAATTCCACCACTTTAGCGGTACTGATAAATTGACAATTGTATTTGCATAACTGCCCGCTGAGGCTTGTTTGAGATGATGTTAATGGTGATTTTCACGATGAAAAGCATAAAATACAGATTGTTTATAGTAAGTGCAAACTAAAAAATCATTTTCGGAAATTCCGAATCAATAAATGTGGAACAATATTGGAGAAGTCTTCACGTGATATTATAATATTTAAATCTTAAAGTATAAAATACATTCATAATTAAGAATTCTAAAGGATGAGAAGTACATTCTTATTAGTACGCATACTTACGAAAAATTAATTTAAATAGATAACTAATCAATAAATCAATTATCTAAATACGACATTTTAATCTAACGAAATTCTATTTGAAGTATCTCCCGACCATACTCATGATATTCATAATTTATATCTAACAAATTTATGATTATGGTTTGAATAGATGATATTAGGATAACTAAATAAAGATTTATTATTACTGTCTGTTCGTGGAAGCCTGGAATAAAAATATAATTTCGTTTTATTATTTTTTGCTATACATTTTTCACACTTGATCAACAATTTGCTATTGGTATAATATGGGTATAATAGACATAATCCAAACTCTTAACAACTGAAGTAAAACAATGCGATGGAATGAATCATGACCATGAACCAGAAAGTTCGAGGACATGTGACACCTGCCAAGCCGCACTTGGCCAGTGTGGTGATTTATAACCTAAGCCCTCAAATGAAGACTGGGAACAAATTTGCACTGATGACCGAGAACATAAGGTGTTTCTAAAACTTCCGTAGAACTAGAACATATTCTTTTATATGGGTATCTTGATATTATTATAGGAAGTGCTAAGATCTTTTACGGAGTGGATAATCCAAACTTCGTACATTATCCTTCAACTATATTAACTGCTTAAACTATAACTTCTACTTTAAAATGCAAAGTAAAGTCCATCGCTTATAAAATTGTCAGATACAGGCTAGATAAAATATTATCTTAAAAGTAGTGGCACTTGGTTTCAGCATCGTTGGCCACTTTCCAAGCGCGTGCCTTTGTCTTTATTGGTATTTGTTTTTAAACGATACGCCTTTAATCAACAACACCTGCTCCAGTTTATATTATCCTAGTAACTGCGAATAAATGCGATAATCGAAATGAAATAACTCTGTTATCCATACTAATATTAGATATAAATGCGAAAGTAACTCTGTCTGTCTGTTACTCAATCACGCCTAAACCACTGAACCAATTTTCATGAAATTTGGTACGGAGATATTTTGATACCCGAGAAAGGACATAGGCTTTCCCGACAAAGACATCCCGGGAAAATGACGCAATCCCGGAAATCCCACGGGAACGGGAACTATGTGGGTTTTTCTTTGACTGCGCGGGCGAAGCCGCGGGCGGAAACCTAAATCTAAAATATTATCGCTTCTACAATTACACAGAGTACACAGATTTCTAACTAAGATTCCTTCAGAACTATTTCCAAAGGCCACACGCGTTTAAGAGTATATTCTATTCTATGCCATAACTAAATAGTTAAATACGTCTTCCCGACACATTATCATTTCCCGCCACCAACATTATCAATTCAAATACAGATAAGAATACATATTCAATGTTATTTTCACGCCTTTTTCACAATGCCAAAGAAAACGTATCCTTAGAATTGAATAACAAGCGACCGCTGTAGGAATTCATTTGCCGTCGTGGTAATGGAACCTGCTCCCTTCAATGGAAATCTATTTTCGTGCTACATTCAACACGGTTATAACGTAATTTTATTTAAGAGTTTTATTTATATGCCGAGTGTGCGTGTACGTCGTAAATGTAGTTAATAAAACTGCAATAATGTTAAATGAAAATTGTACACGTATGTTAATGGATGGTCTAATTTGGAATTTTTATTTAAGTATTGAAAAAATATTTCCCAAAAGAAACTTCAGTTCTTATTGAAGCAGCAACAAGTGAGAAAAGAGAAACGGATCATCCTTTTTTTAAATATAAATGTACCTAAACGTTACTACAAGAATTCTGTTAAATATACTAGTATATCGTTCTGAAATAAAGCTTTCATTATATGCAAAACGTATTATTAAGTAAAGTATTATAAAGTTTAACCATGTTTTTATTATTCAAGTCTTTCGTCCCGTATTATAAATATTACATGACAGCCGGATGTAACTCATTTCGATACCTTCCCCACGGGATATTTGAAATTTTCAGGTTGGATGGTTGTTACAAAAAAAGATAATGTATTTATATTATCCTATCTTATATGTAGAATGTAGGTAGATGTTAGGAGTTTTCGATTGTTGTATCATATATGTATTTTGAGATCATATACCTCTACCTCCATACAATTATTAAGATACATAGTTGCCTGCAATATAATGATAGGCTAAATAAAGCTGTGAAATAGTGATGGAATATAAGTACCGTCAAATGTGGCTACTTGACCTTTACTTGGCAACTTGACCACACCTTCCGTTTAACAACAAAATATCAAATTTTGTAGAATTGAAAGCAAATTGACCTAACGTATCGATGTTGGTAGGTTTTTAAAATATTAATTGGCAACATATTTTAATTTTAAAGCGGTAACGCTGTTGGTTCTCGCAATATAACGTATCGAAGTGTGACTGTGACTAAGGATCTTTTGCCGGTGTCAGTATTATTATGTTTGTAGAGCTTAAACTGCACATCTCAGGTGAGTACAGTTTTGATATGTTGTGTAATAAACCCTAGAGATTGATTTTACAGTGGGAACTATCCAATTTTAGGCTCATCTGTCGAAATATTTGCTTGGGCATTGATGCCTCAGGTTAGGTCAAGTTGCCATTGACCGCTGCGTGGCAACTTGACCTACGCCTAGGGTTGACACAAAAAAATAACGTGACTGCATTTTTTCCTTCTTTTATCTGTTTCGAGTTTTGCATAGTAAAATCAATAAATTTGCTGCAAATTTCGGACAATCCAGATACTTATACTCTCTTTGATGACAACGATTTAGCATATTTCTAATGAAAAATAAATGTTTCCTTACCTATTAATAAATACCTATAAGTATTAAGTAATATACATATACATATGTATTAAATTTGGTTTAATAAATAAATAGTTCATTAAAATTTGTGTTTTGTTTGTGACAACCCTATCCGACATGTAATGATTTGTATGAAATCATTACAAATCCCGTGGCAACTTGACCAGGTAGCCAGAGCCTAACAGTTTATTGTAAAACTTCGGGCTGCAATATTTAAAAAGTCGAAGACTTAAAAAATAATAGCAACTTAGCCTAAAACAAGAATGTTAAGCATCTACCTATGAAAACTGATGTGCAGGGTCAAGATACCACATCAGTGTCAACTTGACCTGTATTACGTTTATTTGTAAATAATGTTAGATTCAATATATTTTAAAGAAATACCTAGTAAAAGTGAATGATGAAATCATTCATGACATGAACAAATCATAAAATGTTAATAAAAGTTTAACATAAATAAGTTAGCTAAGAAAAAGTAAAAAAATGTGGTCAAGTAGCCACATTTGACCGGTACTCTAACGCCAAAAAATATACTCTAACGCCTCAAAACAATTTTGGAGAATGACTCAGTTAAATCCAGCTTTAACAAATATCTGAGAATTAATAATTAAGAATTAAGATTATACTATACGTCCCAGGAAATACTGACAAGCCGTGTCCCAGAGGGAACTCACCCGATTTTTCGTAGTTTTATAGAAGTTATCCTTTTTTTTAGGATTGTTCTGATATTAAATAGCTTCAAGGCCATTAATTCAAGGCACTAAGTATATTGAAAAGTAAGAGATAAAGTAAGTATAACCTAAAATGTCAAGTAACATTCTTTATCACTATGATAACTGACCTGCCTACATAGCGTACAAGTAGATTCCATTTTACGAATAGTCGCTGGTCGACCCAGATAGCTTGGGAAATGTTTGGGCATCGTTGCCATAGTAATAATAGCCATAAGTCTTCATCGACCGAGCTTCTATTGCGTACGATGCAGAATATTAACACTTATTAACTACCGCTTGTCCCGGCTTGACCTGGGTTATAAAAATATAGCTAGCCAGTGACGTAAATACCTAGTTAAAACATAATAAATTCATATATTTCGATTTGTAAATTTCAAAACTATTAGGTACTAGTTATCTTTGAAATTTAAAGTAACAAAAGCATCCTTCTATTCAATAAAGCGAAGCCTTTCTTAATTTATTAAAACAGTAAATCTTGGCGCCTCGCGTAACAGCCTTGCCGACCTTTTCAAACTAATTGATTAATTGCTTCTAAAACCAATTAAACAGTCGATGGATTTACGTTAAGTATGGAAGAGCTTTTATCTGCACCTTCCCTTTTAGGTTCGATGAATTTCCTTAAAACGTTAAAATACTTTTTCCTACACGTTTTTAGATCGACATTCATTTTAAAAAAGACTCGCCGCTCGCGCTGACTCCGCACGGGTTGGCCCGGGATAAAAACAAATCGAAAATAGCTCGTCACTCAGGACTAACGTGATACAGTTTTTTTGCCCCCGACGCAAAAAAGATGGGATGTTATAAGTTTTTCATTACAAACATTCAAACACTACACTAACTTTTAGATTTTAGGTGTCCTTCTATAAAAATTATAAACATTCAAAACTTTAATGTAGAGACAACTTACTCACCTTTACAATTTAACTCACAGGTACAATTCCTTCTTTAAAATATCAGTATAGATAAATAACACACATTTACGTATTTTTTTAAAAAGACAAACAAACAATATCACGTTGCCACCCGCCAAAAACGTATATCCGTGTAGCATAATAATTCAATTTCATGTCGAATTTAAACGTGCTATTTTGTCTATCTCACGTCACGCACTTTTTGATTGAATTTTACGAGGGAAAAATCCATTCGTTTTTCCTGAATATAGCAAAGTTGAATGGGAAGGGGTTATGACTTTAGCAGCTTATGTACATTACTTAAAAGGCAATAAACGGGATGGAGAAGTATATTAGGCTTCAAAAAGCCGGCATGGCTTTTTTATTTCATATTCTCATGTCTAGTATGGTATGATTACGGTTTAGTATACACTTAATTAGGATCATGGTAATGTATATTCTTAAGAACAAGACCAAATAATTTCCTGAAATATATTTTCTCTAATTATTGCTGTTTTTTTATTCCATTTATTATGTAAGTATTTGTAATAGTCTGAATGCTATAACCGATGCTAGTTTAAGTATAATTGAAAACTGTAAGAACTCATATAGAAGTTTTATGTAAACGAAAACAGCTCATATTTTCATACCTGAAGAATTTCCAATAAGGAGTTTATAATACAAAATAAGCCAACAAATAATGCATGTAAAGATTTATGTACATTGAATATTGATTAGCCTAAAACCATAACCGAAGCGCTCGTGTGGAATCCGTAATTGAATAGAGGCATGCTGTCGGTATAGCAAGTCATATATCATTTAGCCAACAAAGAAATTGCAGGCTTGAATATTATTAACACAAATGTTTGCATACTAATTAAGTTGAATTTAATGATGATTGAATATCTCCTTGGTTAGTTTTATACGCACTATGGACGTATGAAATAAGTTGCTTTCAATTTACAGGATTGTGAGTTACTGTTATAAAGAAAGAAGGACGTGTGCTATCAATCAATAAAATGAAACTTCAAGCTGCATTTCTAGAATCAAAATTTGTTTCAGTAAGTTTGAAGTAAAGCTATATATGTACATATAAACTATATAGCTCATCATGGTTATTTTTATGACTTTGATAAAATCACGTTTAAAAGTCTCTACATTACACTTGATTACTTCTACGATTCCTAATCTATAAATTATGGGATGGTACCCGTGATACACGTTAAAGTGACGTCACACAATAATATTTATTATTTGCTTATGGAAAAGAAGCCAAAGAAAAAATTGCGTTTCGTACCAAAACTCAGAGCAAATCCTATCATATCGTATCCTTTGTTGAAAATATATATTGAAAGTAAACAATACGAATTATTTTATTTGATATCGTGTGAACGTCGAATACTTGAAAGGTTTTAAACAAGAGACTTCTGTCGGTGTCGATACAAATGTAATAAAAGTTGAGCTTTTAGCTGACACAATGCCAGTCTGAAACTATAAAACATTTTAAATGTATGAACATTAAGATTCTGTGTTGTATCTATATGTAGGTATATTAGTAGATAGGTAGGCTAAACATTTTAATGATAAACATTTTCGTAATTAAAATATATGAAAAGACAGTATAATATTATAGTTAAATGTGCCAATTAGTAATAAACGTCGAAGATAAATCTTTAAAATACAAAAAATTCTAAGCAGTCAGCGAAATATCATAGCAATCTATTAGGTTAAGCCTAAAGTAATACCCTTATTACACTACCCGATATCAAGGGCCCTGCATCTAGGGTGGGCGTGTACCCTAGTTAGTGCGGCGCTTATTACACTTCTCTGCGAATTGGGCCCTAACTCAGTTTATACGCGAATGTCTAGAGAGATAAACGTATTGTTGCATTTTACATTATGCCGCCGTCAGTATCGAAACTTCAAAAAGTTGCTGTAGCAGTGGCAACCGTTGACGCAATAACAAATATTAAAAAAGAAGAGAAAGATCTGGGTGAAAGAGTATTTGCCGTTACGTGAAAAGCTTTCAAATATGCAAATACTAAGCGTGCTTGAACCGGGAGTTTTAATGAATTAATTAGAGTAGGTGCAGAACAATTTGAACACTTGTTGAGTTTTAAAGCAATTAAATAAACAATTGATATAAACAATTTATTTATTTGTTAACATGGCGGTGTGATCACAAACATTTGGAACTTCCCTTTTAAGTTATATAAACCTGTAGTAGGGAAGTTTGGTGACACCTTACATACAAAAGCAGCCACTCCACGCAACAGTCGCGCGGCAACTGAGCTCCCTAACCGCCCTAAACGTTATTACATCACCCAATCTGCAGGGCGCTTAGGGAGCTAGGCAGATCGGGCAGACCCGATCGCCCTAAATCGGGACACTAACTCCCTAAGTCTTATTACACCACTCTTAGTTAGGGTTAGGGTCCCTAAAAATTGGGTGGTCTAATAAGCCTTTTAAAGTGTCCTTTTAAAGTTGCCTTTTAGAGTTTCCACGTGTCACCTCAAACAATTTGATTTTATTCGCGACTCTTTCACATACGTACAAAACGAAAGGGATAGCTAGTGTCTCGGTTAATACGTAACATGCCGTTATGGGTTTATAGTCGCCCATTCGATTTCCCATTTCCACATGAATATTGGCCGTTTCGGTCAACACATCAGTGAGTACAAAATGAATATAAAGGTTCCCTTGAAATTTGGCCTTTGCTTACCACGTTGGTAATTGAATAATTCGTTTTTCTACATTATAGTTCATTGTTTGAATGTAGGATTGTTATTGTAGATTGTTGGGTTAATATAAAAAATGTTTAACGATAGCCCAAGTTATATAATTAAAATGTGGCTAGAGTAAGTTCTTAGGGAGCGTTGAGTGAACAATCTTGGAAGTTAACTTTTATTCAATTACTTACTAGTGGATGACGACTTCGACCTTTCACAAGTCGGTTTTTCTTAGTTAAACAATATACACATATTATTTGTGGTTAAACATTATTTGCTTATCGGTCTTCAGACAGCTATTGTATCATAATAATAAAGAAAATACCTTCATTTTAATGAAAATAATCACGACTAATCGACGAAACTTTAAGTCTAGACTTGCAAGAATCTAGAATACCTATGATAATAAAATCTGTGTAATGTTTCCGCCATATATTCTAAATACCAGACATTGTGAGGTATTTGCAACACATTCCCATAAATTTGAAATTATCCGCCGGTATCATAAGCAATGCTACATTGTAAATGCTGCAATTTCAATAATCCGTGCCCTCCACTTTGATTTCTTCTCATCTGTATATTCAATGATATACTTGCCTTTAATTTTTAATTTAACTAGCTACAAAAAGAGTCGGTTTAAGTTCTTAACATTTTAATCGTATTCGTATTTTGATTATATGTATTTTATTATTTCTTTATTTGCTTGTCTAAGCTTTAAAAGCTCTAACAAGTAGTTTTAAGGTTATCATTTACAATGCATACATAATTATAAAAAAATATATAAAATGAACCATTTGTTTCACTTATGAATTCAGTGTCCATAAAACAAATTCTATAAGTGCACTATGGACGCGATTACAATCATGTACATTTACTACATAGATATTATATTATAATTGACTGACCGTTTGGCTTGGCTGGTAGTGGCCCTGCCTTCCAAGCCGGAGGTCGTGGGTTCGATTCCCACCCGGGGAAAATATTTGTGTGATGAACACAGATGTTTGTTTTGTGTCTGAGTGTTAAAATTGTCCTGAAATATTTATTTATATTTAATTAGTTATAAGTTTTATAGTTGTATAAAAGTATTATGTAGTTGTTATATAGTTGTACATGTAATCAAAATCACGTGGAATAATGTGCTTTTATACACACGTTTAGATCTAGTTGGTCATAAGTGCATTAATGCAGGTTGAAGGAAGGGTCGGCAATGGGCTTCGTAATTGTTATAGGCTTAGGGAATCACGCTCAAGTACGGTTCATGAACTTAGATTAGAAGACTGAATACCAGGGGAATCGACACTTACTGTGTTTATGAATTTGTATCTTTCTCTCCCCTGTATACTTATTTCACCTTATAAATATTTCGTTTCATAAAAAGTATAACTTTGAAAGCTTATTGTATAAGTTTTCATATAATAATATGTAGTTGTTCTTTGAGAACATGAAATTACTATCTAGTATCTACGCTTTTATAGATTCATATCCCAAATTGTACCAATTTTTGGGATCTGCGTTTGTAAATTATTTTACTCGTTCCTTTATTACTTAATAGTGTACCGAATTGCTAATACTTTCCAAAAAAAAAATGTTTAGTCAATAGGATCATTTAAAAGATCAATTATCAATTATTTTTATCGCATATGATAGATAACAATTCGACGTCATCTATACAGATTTCAGCAAAGCATTTGATAGAATCTCTCATCCTATATTAATCGATAAACTTTCTGCATATGGCATCACAGGCTCACTATTAAATTGGATCCAGTCTTATCTTACCAACCGGGAGTTTTTCGTCGTCATGAATGGATACAGATCCGATAGTCATCACATTTCATCGGGTGCTCCACAGGGCTCGCACTTAGCACCCGTCCTTTTCAACATCTATGTCAACGACCTACCCCAATGTTTTCACTTTTCTGAATGTTTCATGTATGCCGATGATTTAGAATTTGCTAGAGCTATAGATGCACCGAATGACATTGCGCTACTTCAAGATGACCTACATAGGCTCAGTCAATGGTGTTATCAAAACAAAATGCAACTTAATCCAAAAAAATGCTACCATATAAGTTTTTCCCGTAAAAACGTAACCATTCGATCGCAGTATCAAATTGATAATGAGATAATTCAAAATGTTGAAACAATCCGAGATTTGGGAGTAATTTTTGATAAGAAAGTCACCTTTCTGCCCCATATTGATCAAGTCATTAAAAAGTCATCGCGTATGTTAGGTTTCCTCATTCGAAACACTAAGGACTTTAGTCAAGAGCGTACAAAAATTATGCTATACAATAGCTTAGTACGAAGTGTCCTGGAATACTGCAGTATCGTATGGAGGCCGCACTTTGCCACTCACATGTTGAGACTGGAAAGGGTCCAGAAACGTTTTTTATGGCACTTAGCTTTTTCTAAAGGGAAAGCTAAGCAGCTGTCCTCTTACAAGGAATGCACTCTTTATCAACCCGATTTAATGTCAGCGATATGTTGTTTCTCTTTAAAATTCTTAGGAATAAAATTAACTGTCCGGGCATATTAAACCTGATAAATTTTCGCGTTCCATCCAAGTACCCACGTAAATGTATTACTCCGCTGTGTCCGCCGCTGCGTAGAACGGTCCTAGGGGCAAATTCACCCATGGGCAGATTATCTAAATCCCTAAACGAATACAGTGATCTAATAGATATAAATGCAGACTGTATGGTTAAGTTCTATAATGCTTCTCTTAAATATTTCAAGGAAAAATAATTGTATTAAAATAATTTTTAATTTATTTTATTGTAATCTTTTTATATTATTAAGTATATATTTTTTTTTTTAATTTTAATATTGTAATTAATTGAATGACGATTTTGTTTTAATATGAATATGAATGTTTACATTGTTTATAAATAGATATTTTCTAATGTTTGTCAAACTATATTTTTGTGTAGAGATTATTATACTTAGTTATATAAAAAAAAAAAATCAATTTTTGTGTTGGTTTTTATGTATTTTAATTTTATACTTTAAAATTGTAATCTGAATGCCGATTTTATTTTTAATATGATTGTTTACATTGCTATTTAATATATATTATGTCTGGCGAACTTTATTTTTATGTAACTAGATATTATTTATATAAAAAAAATGAATTTTTAAGTTGGTTTTTATGTATTGTAATTTAATATTTTAAAATTGTAATTTTGTATTCCGATTTTATTTTAATATGACTGACATTATTTTTTTTTTAAATAGATATTTTATTGATAATTGTTAACGTTATTTTGTGTAGCTATCAGTTTTTTTTTGTTCTTAATTCATAACCGTTTTTTTTAAAAGCATGTGGTGTTAGCCTGTAATTAATTGTTGCATTTGATATGTTTAATTGTATTTTCGTTGTATGTCTATAATTAGTGTTAACAATTGTTGGCTATCCTTTTTAAATAAATAAATAAATAAATAAATACAAATCACACAAACCTTATAAATACTGTCTTCATACATCGTCATCACGAAAACTGTAGAACTTCATCAAGATTTTATTATTTGTGTGAAAGACGTATTAATTTTTACTGAAAATGTCAAAGAATACTTTTTGAACCTTTCTCTCATAGCAATTTAAATTAAAACAACTTTATAACACAATACATCAGAGTGATACGTATAATAATACATACGGCTACCGCAAACGAGAATTGAGTTTCATTGAGTTCTATAAACCTCGCAACTTTCCCGTAGCAACTCAAATGACAAAGGACTCTGCCCGTTCTGGTTTCAATAAATCAAGCATAGAAATCTAAATAACAAGGCAATAGAAGTGGTAAGCGCGCGTGACATTGTCGCCGCTCAGGTGGTTACCATGCCACATGACCATGACCACTCTTATTATGACGTTTAACACAAATTTCAACCTTATTTCTATGAGTTTATGTTCAAAGTTATATCTATTGAAAATTGACAACCTCTGTTGTAGAAAAGCCGATTTTTTGCGTATTGGAGCAAAAATAAACAAAACGTCTCATATGCTTAGGGATGTTATTCTAAAATAAACCGTAAATTCGTGCGTTAGGATACATATTAAAAAGCTTAATTTAATATTTAAGTTAGTTTTCACTAAAATTAAGCTGTCCAATAAAAGGCATAGTTTACTTGTGTGTACTGTTTAGCTATCGGTTTAAATGTGTTGATTTTGGCGACAGCGGTTTTCATACGAATTATGACATTATAACACTTCTATGTGTCTTGTTATTTAGATTTCTATGAAATCAAGGTACGAAAATATATAAATCATATTACCGAGTCCTGTGTGGTGTGGAATAGTATGAATTGTTCGAAACGTTAACCTCAGTTATAAATGAACCTTCGTATGTTCCTGTTTCTGCGACAATAGTGTTAAAATATTCCTTATTTATTAGCCTTTGTTTGAAGTTGAATGCATGGGCGTTTGAGACAATACATGCCATCAGGTTGTGTTTGATAAATTACTTATTTATCCGCGTAAAATGTATTGAAATAGTAAATTACGGATTCGAAGTGACTTAGATGCTTAGGTCACATTGCTCCATCTCCATATGTTCTAAATTCCCACATTATTCGCAAACTGCTCCATAATTTTACGCAAGTTCGATATGATATTAAAATTATTAAAGATTTCTGGTTTTATACACATATTTAGTTGAAGATATTGAAAACAGTGTTTCAATAGTTCTTACACTATTGCTATTGTTACAACATTTTAACATCTAACTTTTGCTACGTTACTATTTCAATCACGGACTCTGCAATAACATTCGCAACTTTATTATAATATGCTCTATTATCTTTAAACTCGCAATAAAACAGTTTCGTACAAAGGAATGAGTTATTGATTCCATGCTGTTGACACTGGGAAATGTTTGCGGAAGTTTCCTTGCATTGTCAACTGCAAATGACGACTCTTTGCTGAATATAAAAGTTTTATGCATTCTGGCGACGTGACAAAACAATATGTTAAAGGTTTCCGTTCTTCGCTTATTCCGAACTTATTTCTTAGTGGAAAATGGAAAGAAAAGCGTATTATTAACCATTGTAATACTACACTAAATGTACTTTTATTTTTTTTTTAAATATTGAATAATTCAAAACAGAAAGTTACGGGAAAAACATGAAACACGAAACCTATATTTTTTATGAAATCATATTTTTTTTATAAATATAATAGCTCTACGCTCAAAAAATTACGAAAACTTACAATTGACAATAATTATTGATAGAACAATTCATCCATTATTAGATTACCTTCTCAGAAAATAGAAAATATAACATGTAATAAAATTCCGTGTACAATTTCATTAACGAAACACCCCTAACTGTTTGATGAAGTAACTAAACACGTAAGTTATTGAATTAAAAGCGAGTTTCCTTTGCGGGTACGACAATAATTTGGTTAGCTCCACCTTAATACGTCGGCGGCGTCCGTTGATGGTTTTCCGATTCTATTAACCACAAGCGACTGAGGCTTGATTAAGCAGAATGGTAAGGAAACCGTCTGATTATTTGTGCCATTTTTTGCACGATATTCTGACACTGAGTACGTTACTATCAGCAAAGCTTTAAATTTAACATGGCTCTTCCATTACCTGAAAGTATGTTGGGTCGAAGCTTTGTTCTTGGTTAGATTTGACATTGGAAAGCCGCTTATGTTGCGAGGTGCGAATGGTTTTTTGAATGTAAGTTTTATTGTATGTATCGAAACGAATACGATCTGGCGCTACTACTTACATAAGTTAAATGTTTATCTTTTAATAACATGATTAGTAATAAATATTTTTTTACGTTATGAAAGTTGGTGCACTTGGAAATAAAATTATTATTTCTTTTATGCTGTCAAGAGAGTTTTTTACTACATTAAATTTCAATTACTAGGCGTTTTCTCATCTTAAATATGTCACAATCATATGAAGGCATTTACAGTAACGTGAGAAAGTTATAACTAAACTTCCAGTATCGACAGCAAATACTGGACTGCAACTGACTGTACATTTGCTCTTTCCACATTCAATGATAAAGTGTTTTGTTTACAAATGATACGTGTAATTCAAGTCTGATCCACTTCACACCCTCGTCAATTCGTGGCTGTCAGGGTAAAGTGCGTACTCCCACGTCTAAATATCTGTTCGCCTAGCGTCAGTTCGGATAAGGTTTTTGCGTTAATTACTAAGTTCTCGATCCTTGAATGTAATAATGTGGTTTGGATATACAAGAATCGGACTGGATATGAAAGGCGTTTATGGATTGATTTCCAAAGTGTCACTAACGTCGGTTTGTCAGTATTTTGTTCAGTGTTCGCGCTGCGTGAAAAGACCCATGTCTTTTTGAAGAGACAAGATTAGACAGGGGTCTTTCACATGTGTACATTAAAAAATATTGTTTAATTTGCGTTTAAAGGGTCTGCACTGCAACAAGAAGGATTTACAAGAATATGATAAGACAAAAATAACACCCATGTCATCCCTATACATATTATAATGTGAAGTTTTATAACGAATTTGAAAAAAGATGAGTAAAAAGTTAACGTTTACGATTTAAAATCCCTTAATTTAAATGCATAAATCCCATATCTGTGTGACAAACAAAAATACAGACTATTAAATACTTCAATTTAACACTGAAATTGCAACAGCCGTCTATTTGCGACTGGAGTGCACTCATAAGCACGGCACGGTGCGTGAATGGCTGTGTACAAAGCTCTTCAAGGTTCGATTTCTGCAACACTAAACTCAAAACTGTATTTATGGGGACATATTTTGGTTTGTATTTTTTGTAATTATGATATGAAATTAGAAGTTGCCAATATTTACTTACTAATAAGTAATTATTAAGAACATGGTTTCGTTCTATTTAACTCGATCTTAAATGAGATATTGATTTCATGAAAAAAATTGGTTGTCTCATGTCTGTAAAGTCGGTTTACTGACGATAGTTGAACGTGACAACGTCCGATTATGCTTCTTTGTCGCTCGTTCCGCGCTCTCGCTTGCACTTCAGCCTTACATGGAACGCCTCAGAGCGAGGTAACGCCGCATGAGTAATGTTTTTTCGTGCGTGCAGCCTGCTGTATCGAATTATAAGACGTTGTCACGTCAAAAAAAAAAACATTTAAATGTAACTTATTATTTTTTATTATAATAATGCTTCACAGAGAGCGTGGTCACGAGCTCATAGTTAGTTATACTGTATAACTAACTATGTATAACTTATACATCGTCTTAAAGTAAATTTTAAATTCATATTCTTCCAATTTAACTTACGATACTCTATATTTTACAATTATTTTTGACAAAAAAATTAATCTTACAACATTTATTTAACTACAATATTGAAATTCATTTCAATCCATTACTATATCAGAATAGATTATATTTGAAATATTCGCGATACCACAATTCTAGGAAGATCGCGAGGTAATATAAACTGTCTGATTTAAAGTTAGATTAGTATAAAGTTTAAGTTCAAAATGTATTCTGAAACTATCACGTTACAAACCCGGATACACTATTACAGGAGATTGTTTAGATAAGGCTTTTATCCTCCGTTTAAAAATTTTACTTTCCGAAGTTATTTTAACGAATCTCATAAAACCACCAAGGAAATTATAACTATAGGATAAGGTTCAGCAGGAATGACGAAGGGAAGAATTCTATTTATGTTCAAATATAATATGTGGTTGAAATATTTAATTTAATTCGAGCATTTAAGATGCTCTACAAATTGGACTGGACTTGTATGATCATAAGTTAGTTATTTAAAACTATACAGCAGTATTTATTAGTCAATTTTGTTTCTTGTGCTATAAAGAATGGGCCTTAAAATTTAAAGGTCAAGCCTATCTAGTTAACCAATTAATTTTATGGTCAGATATTTTAAAACTGTTCCTATAAATTACTCGTCGTTGATTTCATTCGCCTGGTTACATACAACGCGGTTTTCCGTGTTAATCCCGAACCAGTTTGAATTCTGGGCTAACAAGTGGCCTCTACATTGCCCTGTTATCTTCTCTATCTGTCAATATATAATTGGTACAGTCATTCCAAAGACCTACAGAAAGCTCTACAAATAAATGACAGGCAGGATTTTTTTTTAAAAGTTCGTTTTATTTATAGAAAACGCACAGAGAAAACGTCATGTTTTAAATTTTCATTCTATCGCGTTAAATAATATGAATTGCAAATTGTATGATCACTGGAAGGAATCATTGAAGTATTATGAGATAAAGCTGCGAAATATTCTGTAATACATTATTTAAAGAATCCAAGCTACTAAAGCATTTTCCATTTTCTTAATGTCTTAAAGGTATTTGTTAAATAATTAAATGCTTAAAGTTCTAGTTAAACGTAAAATGAATTTATTTACTCGTTGGCCGCTTCAGATCAGTTTATTTGCCTTTCAGGATACGTAAAGTGCGGTCTAAAGATCTACTATTTGCTCGCACATTTGCGCATTTACAATGAATAAAAGAAAATGTATGAAGTGCGTCTATTTTTATTCATTCCAAGAATCATAGACAATCATATCTTCATAGTTAAGCATCATTTCATATGTATATTCTTGGTTGCATTCCTCTTATTCATAACGAGTGTAGCTTAGAACAAAGCCTTATTGCGAAGATTCCTACTTTTATAGATCGTACATTCCTTTTAATATATTGTCTATTGTGTAGGCTATAAACACGTTCATAACACATTAAATATTTTTCATATTGAAGGCCTAGTCATAAGAATAGCACTAAGAAAAATCTAGTGTTAGTCTAGTCAACTGAGTACGTACATATAGTTTGTTACAGTGGAAAAAAGGTTAAAATCGAATATTACTAACAGCAAATATCAGAAAGCTTAAAACATAGTTAATTTCAAAGCATTAATCACAGCATTTCAAAGGTTAATTAGCGTATAAAGTATCTTCATATTCTTTAATGTTCAATAATATTTTATCAATATTGTGTATGCGTGATGGTTTCTGGCATCGAACATGATATATTCCAATATTTCTTGCTTGACGTACAGCATGTGTCAAGGCAATAACCATTAAGGCTTATAGCCATAATAGCAGCTGGCCACATTTACGCTATTTGAAGAGAATAAGAATTTCAGATATATTACCCCATTTCAGAGTTTAAACTCTGAAGTTTGAGTAAAAATGCTCATTAAATATAATTTTGCTCCCATAATAATTTAATTTATTAATAAACTTTTAAATGTAGGCTCAATTTCAATCCTCAGGATGTTTTGTTGGCAAATATAAATCCTACGCGTCCTACTCCTATTTAAGTTCTTTTGTTGCTACTATGTAATTAAGACTTGATTTATAATATTATTTGAAACACAAAACTTTACAAAAGATTTAATACGCATTAAGCCAGATGTTTCGAAAACTTTATAGCTAGCATAGTCGCGGATAGACTGAAAACTGGTAAATTATATTATATAGGATAAAACGAAGAGAAAATCTAATTAATAGTAATAACTAGCGGTCCGCCCCGGCTTCGCCCGTGGTACATATTTACGTTTTATCTACATAAAAACCATCCTCGTACTTCAAGGAATATAATAAAAAAAGAATTATCGAAATCGGTTCAGCCGTTCTCGAGTTATGCGCTTACCAACACATTTTGCGATTCATTTTTATATATAAGAAGATTAGTGATTAATTTGATATTAATAAAAATAAAACGGATCTCATTTCAATTATAATATCGGGATTAATAAAAACACATTCACAGATTGAGAACGATAATTGAATTTTCATAAATTTATTGCTTCTTAAAATAATCCCGTCCGAATACGGCTATTAGGGGAATTAGCAATTCCAAACAGCTCTCAAACTTTTACGTTAATAAATAAAGGTCCAGCTTAATTGAGTGCAAAAGAACAATTGTTTTGTGCCTATTAATATTAGTCGGGAGAAGGGAAGTGAACCAATATTGTGGTGGCATGAACAATGCTAGCCTGACAGAGGAACGGAGACAAATCGTTCGAGGGACATGAAATAATGTTGATCGTAGTCCTTTAAATACTTTTAAAATGTTGCTCATGTAGGGATATTGTCACAAAAACTGTGTACTTTTATGTAATTTATTGTTTGCTGTCTCTTTGATAGTGATGAACGTTTTCAAATAAAAATCGGCCTTCTCCAAAATTAGATATGAAATCGGTACATATAAAAATGTATTCAAAAATGTCACATATGCGAAATGTAAATAGCGTTAAAAATGTATATAACAGTCTGTCTGTCAACCTACTGTGACATAGACGTTCTTACCGTTAAATTTCTCGAAAAAGTTAAACTTTTACATCTTTGCACAAACACTTTAATATTATATCCAGTTAAAAGTAATTTCAGTGTTAAGTTCGAACATTCATACGCAATTGACGTATTGACTAGTGTATATTCATACGAACACTGCCGGCGATTTCTTATCTACACAACATCATCACCAGTCCGTGCAACTTCCGAGATTACAAACCCTTGGTATGGATAATTTATGCAAACGCTGCGATGATAATGTTTTGGATGGTGCCCAGTGCTCACTTTGCCGCATGACATACCACTTCTACTGTGTCAGCTTAACGGAGATTGGTTGGCGACGGTTGGGTAACAGGCAATCATCATGGACGTGTCCAGACTGCAGAAAGAGCCCGCAACCAATTAATACCGTTTCAAAGAATATTACTGTGCATGAAGAGCCAGCGTCTTATCAAGTTCAACTTAATAGAATAGAAGAGATGCTCGCACCATTAACCTCCCTGCCGGAGAATGTATCTCAATTGCGTTTTGAAGTAAACGAACTAACTACAAAGTTTAATGCCAATGTTATGGAGGAGATTTTCACTAGACTAGCCGACATTGATCTGAAATTAAATATGGTAGAATCCCTAAAAGACGAGTTAAAAAAGTCTAAGGCTCAAATAGTAAGTTTAGGCAGTCAAATTCAGAATATTAATTCAGAACTTGCAAAAAAAGATATCATAATCTCAAATCTCGAGAAAAAGGTTTCTGTTATCAACTTAGAACACCAAAATACGCAGCAAAAATCACGTTTTTTAAACGTAGAACTAGTGGGCATTCCAGAAAAGTCGAATGAAAATTTGGTTGAGATACTTCTACATCTATCTTCAACTATCGGGTCCACTCTTGCGCAAGAAGACATCGAGTTCATTACGAGGGTGCAGTCGTTTCGACAAAAACAAGGTCATCCTAGGAAAATTATCGCCAAGCTAAAAAACAGAAGGTGTAAAGACGATCTATTGGCTAAATTCAAATTATTCAATAAACAGAAGGGACTAAACGCGAGTGATCTCAACTACACCGACAACGCGACAAAAATTTTTGTTAACGAACATCTTACAATAGCAAATAAAATCCTATTGAACAACTGCAAACTTCGCGCAAAAGAACACAATATTAAATACGTTTGGGTGAGAAACTGTATTATTTATGTTCGTCGCAACGAAAAGTCTCCACCAAAAGCTATTAATTCGGAAAATGATTTGTCGGATTTTTTAGGCAAATCTTAAAATGTAAACTTTTGTTCATATGCCACTTGTTACGTTTCAAGATTAATTTCACGAGGTTAAGATATACCAGTTCACTTTACAATTTTACCACACACATAATTATATTACACTATAACTTTCTACACATACACAACTTAAAATATAATTTTATGAATTTTGAAACTTTTACAGTTTTATATCTATTACTTCATTATACCAAGTGTTTATCACCCCGGTTAGCCTGTCCACATTTTAAAACACCGCATAGTTATAAAGCACTATTTCAAACTACCCTCAATATTATGATTTATTTGTGCACAATGTATTTTTTAATGATACATTTACTTTTTATTATATTTATATCGTACTACAACATTTTAAAACATAAAGTAGCACCGAAATATACTTTGCGTAACCACGACATTCTTGATATATTATTATTCTCTCGTCAGCGTTTAATTTATTTATTTTTATTCTTAACTAAATACAATGGTAGTATTAAATAATCTTAGGATTTATTATCAGAATGCTCGTGGTTTGCGCACTAAATTACATTTACTTTATAAAAATATTGAAAATAGTAGTTACGACTTGTTAATTTTTACTGAGAGTTAGTTGGCTTTGCGATGGTATATTGAACACAGAAATCTGCAACAATAATAATTACGACGTTTTTAGATACGACCGAAAACATAAAAAGAGAGGTGGAGGAGTGTTAATTTGTGTCAAAAAAAGTCTTTCGGCTTTTCGTCATATTACACTTTGCACACAATCGGAGAGTATTTGGCTAACTATTCCAAAATCCTCTTTTAATATCAGTTCACACTACAATAGCAAAGATTTACACATTATAGCAGTATACATACCACCTAATTCTGACGCTCCCCATTTACTCAAAGACTTTGATAACGCCTTAAAGGATTTTTACAGTAATAATATTAATGACAATTTTTTAGTTACCGGAGATTTCAATCTTCCTTTTATTAGTTGGGAAAATGACAACTTTAATATATCAAAACAATGCAACTCCGAACTTTACAACTCTGCTTTGAATTTACTAGGCACATTTAACTTACTGGGTTTACAGCAATACAACTTTTTTCAAAATACATGCGTTAATATTCTGGACCTTGTTCTTTCTAATATCCACTTACTCTGTAGCATAAGCTCTAATCCGCTAGTAAATATTGATCCTTACCATAGTCCACTCGAATGTATTATTAATGATTTATACATAAAACCTTTACAATGCAAAACCCGGGTGGTACGGAAATTTTTTAAGGGTGATTATGACATGATCAACTATAAGTTAAAAAATATTAACTGGCACGAGCTATTATATTCTGGCACTGTCAATGAAGCTGTTGATGCATTTTATAAGGTTATATATTCCTGTATTGACGAGTATATCCCTATTGTCAGACTTACGTCTCGGTACAATTATCCCAAATGGTATACACCAGCACTAATTAATCTTATTAAGGAAAAATCAAAAATTCATACTAAATGGAAAAAGTTTAATAATCCGTGCGACTATGACCGCTTTCTCTCTTCTCAGAGCCCGTGTTAAAAAATTGCAATTAGAATCATACAATAAGTATATACACCGTTGTCAAAATAGCATTATAAATTCACCAAAAGAATTTTGGACTTACATAAAAAACAAGCGGTCTGACCATAGTCTGCCGCAGACAATGTCTTATAAAGGGCGTCTATTAACAAACGGACAAGATATTTGCTTGTCACCAATCAGAATAATCAATTCACACAATCGATGGTTTTTAATAACCTAATGGTTCGATAGACGCGTACAAAATAAATAGTTATTATCATTACTTCGTATAAAATGTTTACTTTAATCGTAGGTGGGAATGTTTGCTTCATAGCTATGAAATGTAGCGTCAGCTTTCCAGACTGAACAAGTTTATAATATGCTCGTTTTTAATTTTAAAATCGTCGTGCAATGTTATTTGATGACTATCGTCGTGATATACGATACTTTTGCTCATAGAATATTTTAGTGCATTCGCTACGATTTCTGAGTAGGAAATAAGGGCCGAGTTTTTACATTTCTCATTATAGAGTATTTTTGTAATGTGATGGCATATTATTAATTATTATTAGGTATATTTACACCGGAGATCAACAAAAATTATTTATTTAAATTTTTTAATAATAATAAGTGATTTTCTTTGAAATCATTTTACATAGACCTACAACTTTACATTACAGGTAGGTTTGCTGAGGAGGTCAAATCAATTCATATAAGGTTAATATTATACAAACACTAGCGGTCCGCCCCGGCTTCGCCCGTGGTACATAATATTTACGTTTTCTCTACATAAGAACCATCCTCGTACTTCAAGGAATATAATAAAAAAAGAATTATCGAAATCGGTTCAGCCGTTCTCGAGTTATGCGCTTACCAACACATTTTGTGATTCATTTTTATATATAAGAAGAAGATTATAACTGCAGCTAACAATAAGTCTTATTTCTCTTGCGGGACTTAAAAATATCATAGTCTCTAAGATGGTACTTGAAACAACAGACTCAGATTTAAGAGTAAGCACGGAAAAACAACGGGAAAATGACAAATAAATTTATATAAAAATAAAGGGACATTGCTTTTTACTTTATGCAAAAATGTCTTTATTTATTCCGCGAGTTTAACCATTATGTTAAACTTAATTTTAGGGGATGCCAGGGTAGCATCTGCGCCTGAAGAATTTCGATCCAAAGAGCTCTCAATTAATTATTCAGGTTATTGAAATGTGCCGTGATTTTAATTTTTATCTTAGCTTTCATTTAATACAAGGAATACAATAATATATTTTCATTATATATTTATTGCATGATAATAATTTTAACTATTTTGAAATAAACAGATTATATTGAATTAAATTATTGTAAAATATCGTAGCATTCTAGTACCTAGATACATACGTATGATGTGAGTACCTATTCGGATTGATCAATTATAAGAAAAACCTTGTATTTGATTATCATTTTAATGATGATATGAGCTTAGATTTAAAAGTAATTAATTCTTGTAAATTGACTTTTGCAAGTCTGGAATGATTACTAAATTATTTGAAATACAAATATTATGTAGATAGGTAGTGATAATATAGAATTAATGTACTTAAATATCATCATAAATACAATGGTTATAAAACACTTCGATTATCACGCGGATAAAACCAATATAAAACCCTTTTGTAAGCTTTTAATAGCAAAAAGACTATTGAAGCGAAATATTGTGTTTTATCGAGAAAGTTTCACGCAATTTATATGAGAAAACCTTTTATTATCGCCTATTAAAATGATTGTACATAAAACACACGAATCTATTCATGGAATAATAATAGCAATGGTAATATCGTTTGTTACATGTGTATGTACAAGATACTAAACAATAATTATATCTCAGAATAATATTCCGGTTTATTGAAATATAGATTGAAATTTGTTCAATCAGAATAATATGAATTCTAATCTCAGTTTAATATGTGTATTGCCGGGAAACTCGCTTATGCAGCATAATATTATGAATCTCTAAATCTATTCAGCTATTTCAAGGAAGAGCCTCACTTTTCGCTTTTAGATTTCAATTTAAAGATATAACTTAAAAATTATATAAATACTGATTGCGATACTAATAAAAAAGCGAGGCTAGTAAGTTTAAAACCTTTTGGTTTATGTTTAATTTCTAACTTACATAATATCTTGTGTGTAATAATAATTGAAGAAAATATTTAATTACATTATAATACATACTTACCCTAAACTTAGATACCTACGGTGACGAGCGCAGGAATGTAGAGATCGAATAGAAATGCTTCTTGATCTGATTCACTAATATAATGTTTTGTGTCCAATGCCTATTTTTGAATGAACCAGATATCTTTCTTAAATTATAGTTTGTACATACTTTTACATGACATTAATGTGATCCTTTCAAACAATAAAACTAAAGTTTTCAAGATAATCCATGTGTCCAGAAAACATTTATTTTCAAAAGTATTTGTAGTATTTGTTGAATGCGAACACAATACGCATTCTGAACCTACGAAGTGACTAATATCCTCTCACCAACCTCTCCCGACAATGACAAACGACTATGTAATATTTTGTGGATTGCTTTCGTCAATACCGTGATTATAATGTTTAAGGACATTGATGATTGATTGCAAGAATACCTGTTAATGTTGGAATGGTGAGGTCATTATGGTTTGGAAATATTTATATAGGCTATCATTTCTAAGTATGGATCATTTACTACTACGATTGCATATATTTCTTTGATTGTATTTATTCCCTGTAAATAATTAGATCTACCTTTACATTTTGACGTGACAACGTCTTATAATTCGATAGAGCCGGCTGCACGCACGAAAAAACATGACTCATGCGGCGTTACCTCGCTCTGAGGCGTTCCATCATCCATGTAAGGCTTGAAGTGCAACCGAGAGCGCGGAAAGAGCGACAAAGAAGCACAATCGGACGTTGTCACGTTCAACTATCGTCAGTAAACCGACTTTACAGACAACCAATTTTTTACAGATTTATAGGTCAATAGATTTTTATGAAATAAGTTAAATAGAATTTTATAAAATTTTCAGACATTGTTACACTGTAAGGGCTCTACGAACGTTTAGGCCGACAACGATGGTGGCCAAGTGCAGGTTGATTGATGACACATGTCGTCGAACTATGTGATCCTTGGACATCCCGGTTTCCTCTTACCCGGATTTCCTACACTGATGTATAACATCTGTAGTAAGAATTAAATATTTAACAAAAATCAAAATATGCAGATGTAGAGACATAAAATATAAAAAAAAATGTTTATATGACTTTTTATGTTTATTTAAATTTATTTGAAAAGTTCTGTAAAATATAGCAGATAACATAAGACTTTTATTCATGAAAAAGGGACAATAAGGACTTAAAGCTTCCCAAAGTACCTTGCGGACAATATTAAAGTCTGGAGAAACCCCAACTATTTCGAAAGAATGTTCCAAGTATTCGGGAGATTTAGTGAAATTTATTTCTGTTTATTATGTGAAAATAAAGATCGAATTTTGCGATATTATAATAATTTCTAATGCGAAATAATATTTCTATTCAAAACAAACACTTATGTGCAATATAATATTGACAAACTTTATGTTTATTAATTATTATTTCCAGATAACCTTAAAAGTTGTATTTTATTATATAGGTAAGCTTTTGAAAGTGTACTGAAAATTAGCGTTAAGATTTTCATGTAGGGATTTTTATTTTATTTTTTTAACAATAGCGGTTTGGTCTTTATACCTATTGATTAAAACAATTACTACAAAGACGTATACAGGAAACTAACATATTTGCAGCAATTCTTAAACAGACAGTAATAATCGATATGTGATCGTTATAGCTCTTCATTCTAGGAACATATTTGAAAGCAAAATAAATGTTCAAGCTGTACGCTTACAAGCAAAACAGCGAAACCCGCCATTTCCAAAGGCATTCATGCTTTTTAGCGATTTAAATGTGCTGTCCTTTTCCGATTCAATGCACTAGTCGTAAATATCAGGAGCACAATTCTAGCCATTTGTGAATTCTGGCTTGAGGCAATTTGGCAATGCGCCCGGCCGCATATCATTGTTCTATGAATGAGAGGCATCGAGACAGCAGCGTTCAGGAACCGTTTATTTCGATTATTTCAAGTATAATAATGCGCTTTTGAACGAAAATTTTTGGTAAATAATCGGTAAATAACGGTTTTGGATAAAGATGAAGTTCGGTGTTTGTGAGCGTTTTTAGCACGAATTAATCAGTACTATCTACAATTAAAACTAATATTTGATGTTATACGTTAATACGACGAAAAATGTAATTTTAAATAGTCGTTAATAATATTTTAATTTAGCTTTATAAACATTTATCTTTTATTCCTTAGGTTAATCCTCCTTTTCCATCGACACTACTTTCAGTTTCATATTGTGTTTCAGATATTTTAAAATTCAACCAAATGCTACGGCTTAGTACCTTGCCGGCAAACTTTGGGAATACTTCAAAGTGCAAATCTGTTGGTATCGACTGTTCAATAGGACACATGATACTTCTTTCGTCTTCAATATTCAGTATGAATCCTAGAGTTGGGTATTGGCATTATTACCAATCGAATTCGGTTTTACTTAAAGTGAATAAAATTGCGAAAGTCTCATTGATTCTTTACTATCCTAAAAAAAAATCATTGAATCATGTTAAATCCATGCATTGGTAAGGATTCGGGATTAACACACGCATATCAATTTCCATAGTAATTTAATAGTTCAATTTATATATAAAGACAAGGACTTTATTGAACAGTAGTGTGAAAATCGATTTAGTAGCTAAATTTAGATAGCTATAACTCAGAAACTATCTACTCATGAGTATTGCGGGAATTGGAATTTCAAATACTGAATTTCCTGCACCCAATCGCTTTTCATTCTCAATTACCATTAAATTGAGCAACGCTGTGACGTTTATCACATTAAATTTGTTAATTAATTCTGGAATCTTCTTTTTAAGAATAAAAAAAAAATAAAAAAAAACAGTTCAAATTACTAATTAGAATCTAATTTAGAATTTTTTTATATCAAAATAGTAAACCCCGAACTGTTTTAGATTCAAGAAGAATTTTCTCAATTAACTATGTACTATGTCGAAACTCGAAACACGAAATTCTTTTAGATTTAAAGACATTTGGCTCAGATCTTAAGTGCTTTAGCTCAAGTATCCAATTAATGACGTACAAGGCTGTAATAGTTGCTAACTGAGACTCAATATTTGCGGCTCAGCCCTCGATCCTGATCTCAAGACGTGATTAAATACACCCAGTGCAACTTCACCGCGGACACAGAGCTAAAGGCTCTTAAACTAGCGAGTTTTAGAAACTATGAAAGGATTGGAAATGATATTCGTATACTATGTTTATATTTTCAGTACTGTTCAAAGTCAAAGTCCGAAAAGCATGAAGTCGCTGGTTCGACTTGATTCATATTTTTTAATCAATTTGCCATCTGCAAATTGTGTACGGAAATATTATTAATATTTATAATATTTTCAGTTTTTTTTGTCGCTTCTTTATGCTATGTTTATTAATGTTATTTTTCTCATTGTTTCCACTTCTAGATACTTCTAGATATTTTATGTTGTGTTTTCCACAAAAAATCTATCAATACAACTATTGTCATTTATAATTAATACTTAAGTATTGGAAAACGTTTGCTCACTATATTTTTATGTACATATATTTTAAGAGAAGGCTAGAATTACATCAAAATTCGTGGCCCAAAATATTAAATTGTCCGTCTTGCCCCCGTTATCTTTGAGCTAAGTTTATATAAGACTGTTAGTTCAGACAGTTGTCGCAATTGCAATTTCAAGAACCCCGGATCTTGATAAATAAATAAAAATAACTCGACGCAAAGGCACGGGCAAGTCAATCTAGAAACGCTATTTGACGTGATATTTTTAGATGACGGGAAAACAACAATCAAGTCTAGTAATTCGAATGCAACCCGTTTTACCATATAAATTACATACATTTAATTTTATCTTCAATATTGTGGTTGTAAACAATTTGAATTCTGATACTTTAATAAGCCGTGAAATTTAAGTAAAGAAATGATTATATGAAATTCTGCATTTTTATTCTATAATAATATATCATAACGAGTATTTATATTAATGCACCATTAAAATTAAGTAAAAATAATAATTAACGGAATCAAAGGCATGTTGTTGACAAAGGGTTACAAAGTTCTACTCAGACGAAGTTCACACCGCCGTTAATTAGTTATAATTGAGTCTTTATTAAGTAATTCGATATTATTTCAGCTCTCTAATAATTGGAGTAAAGGTTTTCTATAACATAAAAGTCCAAATTAATGGTTTCAGGCATTAAATATGTCATTTTTCAGCTTACCCGATTCTCATCGCGTTTCACCTGTTAAGCGCAGGTGGTGTGGGCGTGCACAACGAAAAAAGATGTCATTTATTTTCCCCGTGGCCTGCAAGCTCCAGTTATTTCGTTAAACTAAAGCCATTTGCATGAAACCCCACGATTTCCCTTAAAATTCAAGCCATTCCCAACTAACCGCGCCAAGTTTTGTACTCGTAATTTTCTTGTTACGTTTGTTCATGTAAATTGATGGTATTGTCATCGGTTTTATGTATATTTCATCGTTTTGTTCTATTTGTAAAGCTATGCTGTTCTATAAATATGCTGTAAATATTTTCACGTTTTGTGTAAGCAACAATGTTTACGGATCTTGTTCCACTTACAAAAATAATTCGACATTGAGTATTTTTATCAATGTTGTGTCTGTTTTTTCTGAAGTTATTTCACGTTATTCCATCTACGGAATGAAAAGTTACAGAGTAGAGATTAATTTATACTGATTACCTGTTGTTTTTTAGATTCATAAATCTACGTATGAGAATTAAATATCATTATTGATTTAACACAGGCTGTAACCCAATATCGATTCTTATTCAATTATAAAAAAATCGTGGACATTTCTTAATCTCATTCAAGTAATATGGAACTTATTTCTAAAAATATCCAGAAAGTTCTATAATCGGTTACAAATGTTGGGACGACGCTAATTTAACCGCAACCGCCTGACAGACTTTTACGAGCAGCGATTTACAATCTCAGAGTCATAACATCAAAGATACTAAGCATTAACGGTCTCTTTATTATTATTGACGCCTCCAACGAACATAAATTTATTTAATGCCAATTCTTCGCATAACTTTATCTTCAGATCATGAAACTGTCTGCATTCATTACAGTTCGTGAAATATGTTTCAATAATATAAATTATATAAAGTAACGGGCTGCGTTATTTTACAATAAAACTTCATGGAATTAGAATAAAATTAGAAACAGTTATTCTGGATGAAGTTGTTTAGCTAATGGTTACTGGACTTTGTTAAGGGTAGAAATATGAAATGTTGATAGCTAGAAATTGCTTATGAATTCGCCAATTCTCGCAATTCGCGAATTTATCGCCATAAAACTGTATTAAGTAAGTAAAAAATACGGTAGATAATAGGTGTAGTACAAGAACAACAATATTATGGAATTCTAAGAAAACAAAAAGAAAACCCTACTGATACATTTTACTCAATTAGTTTTCAAATACGTATATTCTCCAATATCTTTAACTAGACTATAAAATGAATCAATAATCGCTTACGAATCTCTTACGTAGAATTACCCACAAGAAGAATAAATACGTATTTATTGCTTTCGTCATGTCTACGTTTTCCAGAGTAAATACGTAATCTCTTTTGGCCGTGCCGCTGTAGGGACGCGTCCTAAAAACCTCTGGCCTTCATAATTGAAACAGGGAGAATATTAACTGACAGCGATGTCGATCTTTAATATTAAATACTGTTCTTTGCAATATACGAAGAATATTATTATTTTTCGTGTAGCTACAATTTAAACTAAAATTTAAAGCTAAAGAGTTTTTTTTGTTTGAACGCACTAATCTCAGGAATCACAGGTGCGATTTGAAAAATTTTTTCACTGTTAGATGGTCCACCTATCGAGGAAGGCTATGTGGCTATAGACTGTAAATCGCTAAGACCAATAGGAGTAGAACAATGCGGGTAAAACTGCGGGGCACAGTTAGTACATTAAGGGTGCACTCACACACATCAGTCACCGTCAAGTCACCGATGACTGATCGGTGACGGTTTGTGTACGTATCCACAAACACCAGTCACCGTCATGTTGTCCGTCAGTCACGTCGCCGGTTTGACTGAATCATTGTACACATACATCAGGTTAGTCAGTGATTAGACGTGTGTCACGCTAGAGAACATGTAGCAATTATTGACGGTAGCACGACGCTGACTGAACTGAGACGTGACGGCACCGGGTGAGTGGGGATAAAAGTATGATACATGTATGGAAAGATTATTTGACGTGCCTGACCGGTGACGTCACTGATAGATTTCGTGCCGGCGACTGTCGTGTGGGAACAGAGTCATACTAGAACTATTGATACATATTTTTTTTAAATCCTGTCCGGTGACGTGCAGTGACGGTGACTGATGTGTGTGAGTGCACCCTAATAATGTTTAACACCGCATCCGTTGAGTTCGCTCATGTTATTATAATTCAATTATCAAATTGTCAGTTCCGCTCAGCTATGAAACATTATGCACGGCAGCATGTAATTGTGGCTTTTAATTATTGAGACTCTACATCAAAGGCTATTGTCGTTTTATGATTATGTCCAGGTGTGTTTCTGAATAAGTATTTGCTTTTTTACGTGATGACGTGATTTATAGTGTATAAGCTTTGAAAAAACAATTACACAAAGAGAGAACACAAAATATAACCCCATAATATATCATAATAATAGGAATAGATAAACATGTTTCCTCGGTATTAAAAACTTTACAATTAAACATAATACTATAAAACTTTAAAAACACATCTGATATAGGTATAATAAGATTTCAGCGGTTGAAAAGTGCAGTACGTTTACGTTTTTTATTAACTTATCTCTTAAACTAATATTGCATAATAATTTCATTTCTACGCTTTGCAGTTGAATTCATATTGCAATGAGCGACCTTTGAACCGCGTAGTTGCAGTAAGCAATCAACGGCTCTGACCTTTGAATGGATTTTAACTTAAAGTGATGAGAATTAAATCGTTCTGAGCTTCTGTCGCGTATGTGAACTTTTTTTTATTATAGAGTATGGTTGAAATGGGTTTTTGAATAACCCGGGAGAAGGTTTTTTTAAAATACTCGTCACTCGCACATACAAGCCTTGTTGTTATTCAGATGTTACAGTGCATGTCTCAATTGTTTATTTAATATTGTTATATGATTAAATGTTTAGCGAGCAATACCATTTGACAGTTATCAGTACACTAATCGCTTTTATGTTATTGAATTGATTTTAAATCGTTATTAATAATTGTATAAATTGAGATTGGATTTGTACAAAATTACAGCTTAAGTATTTTTGTAGTCTCTGTCAAACAATAATAATAATCTTCACATGAAACGAAACAGACTTTTGATGTTTTAATATGAAAATGAAAATGAAAATAAAAATGAAAACAATTAATTGATTATTTGTATAACAATGTAATGTTTTATATAATGTAATAAAATATAATATGATACCCATGATCGATTTTCCTATATTAATTGTAGCATTCCATGGAACAAAAATATTAAAAAAAAAAATTTTATCCGTAGAGTACCTACGTAAAAATATGCAGTGTAAGTAGAAATCTACATGGAATATGAAATGTATGCAATTTTGCTCTTCATTTTGATAGTGACTTACTCAATGTAATGCTCGCATAAGATTCCTAGTTCCTACGTTAATTATGAAGTTCTAGTTTCAGTTGCAAGCGATGCACGGAATATGAAATAGTATTATGAAATATCTCACCACTAGGGACTGCCTTATTAATGAAAATCTTTATAGAGATCATTGAAAGAATAATTATGAGATAAGCTTCTTAAATATTTTCGATAACAAGTGAGGTATGCTAGCTGTATTGTGTACGAATTTGTCTACAGGCGATATTTAGTACAATATGTAGGTATGCATATTATGATGTCTTCGACTAATCTATACTAATACTAGCGGTCCGCCCCGGCTTCGCCCGTGGTACATATGAAAAATAGATGTTGGCCGATTCTCAGACTTACCCGATATGCACAGAAAATTTCATGAGAATCGGTCCACCCGTTTCGGAGGAGTATGCAGACTAACATTGTGACACGAGAATTTTATATATCTATACTAATATTATAAAGAGGAAAAGTTTGTAAGTATGTATGTAAGTATGTATGTAAGTATGTATGTATGTATGTATGGTTTTCACGCAAAAACTACTGGACCGATTTCAAAAATTCTTTCACCATTAGAAAGCTGCATCTTTACTGAGCAACATAGGCTATATTGCATTTTCAAAAAAATTAGAGATCCTTACCAAAAATGCAATAATGTAACCCAAGGTGTAAAAAAATCCTCAATAAAACATCTGTCATCGCGTGCGCTGCGGAATCTATTGAAGATAGAACAAAAAAATGTTCTACGGTATTATAGAATGGATCAATATCTACAAGAAAGTCCGCGATACCATATGTCCATCTTCAGTAGTTATGTTACTACAACAACTTTTTTACGTTTTCAAAGTAAATAAAAGTGCCGACAGTAATCAAACCATGTTATCCATACACATATATTAATCCTTATCCCATTAAATGATGTTTTATTATAGACTGTTTCAATACCAGCAAAATACTTTTTAAATGAAAAGAATTGGATATTCCATTCAAAAGATATAACGAATTTTTAAAAGTGTCAATCTACAGAAAATAGTAGGTATACTGTTCGAGCAGGCCGTAGTGCGGGGGTCACGGAGGAATTGTCCGTATTTAAGCAAAAAGGAACCACCCAGCAAAAACGCACTTCTGAGATATCAAAGGATTTACAAAAACATTTGCAGCTCTGTTAGATGAAGTAAAATTAAAATTTATTTTATTTAAATTCATTGATAAATTACTTATTTAAGTATGTGTATATAAATTTGCTCTGAATATTCTTAAACTTTCTAGATAATTAAGAAAATGTGCATGTGGTTCCTTTTAACATTTATCAATTGATAGGTTTTCTCTTATACAAAAAGGAACCACATCCCAGGGATTTAATGATATAAATGAAACTATGTATTTATAATATCGTAATTAAAGCTTTAATTAATAAAATATATAAAATAATACTTATATAGGACGTTTATTCGACGTTATCATCAAATTGGATTTCGAAATCCACCGTGTCTAGTCCATCTATGTGGTCTTCTATTGCATCATCACTAATGAGACCGTTATAAAAACTGTGCATCTTGTGGAATGAGATGTAATATGGACTGAATATCGCTAGAAGGTGAAAAAAGCTTCTCCAGAGGCAGCGACGTATAAGGTTCTTCGTTATCTTCTGTAATAAATAGAAAAAAGCTTTAAATCAAAATAATAAAGCCGCGACAGCAAAATATTATTAGTTCTTATAAAGCCGAGTCCCTACTAGACGACTAAGTATGTTGTATGTACATGCGCCATGTTCAAAAAACTGGCTAAGTGCGAGTCGGACTCGCGCAACGAAGAGTTCCGTACCATTATCTATAAAAACGCCAAAAAAAACACGGCTTATTGTATGGGAGCTTCTTAAATATTTATTAAGCTATTGCATAGCTTCTATCGCGGGCCTTGAGCGCGGGGACCGAATCGAGAAATTCCGTTACGAAAAAACCTCACGCTCTCCACTCCGACGGGCTCGGAGGTGTGGCTTGAAGGCATGCTATATGCAATAGCTTTACCGTGGCAGTCCCCGAGTGCCACACGTCTTTTTTATTCTGTTTTTTAGTATCTGTTGTTACAGCGGCATCAGAAATACATCATATGAAATTTCGACTATGTAACTGTCACGGTTCATGAGACAGAGGGATAGACAGACGGACAGCGGAGTCTTAGTAATAGGGTCTCGTTTTACCCTTTGGGTACGGAACCCTAATAATCATACGCAACAGTGGCAACTGGCAACCCTAGCAAAAAATTAAATAAACTTGTTAAAATTTTGAATTTCGCAGGCTAGGGCCTTGTTCCGGTCAAAACAGTAGCCGCGCGAGTTTTAAAATCAAACAAATAATTATATGCGCTGAATGATGTGGCTGAATGTACTGTACTGAATCTGAATCTAAACGTATTTTACCAAAATAGTAGGTAGGTACCTAGATCATCGACAGTTATTTTTAAAACAGGGTTTAGACTTTAGTAGTTTCATCTCACAATGACAGATGAATCGTAACAAAATGATCTCTTAATTCGACTCGCCGCGCCTTCGTGAACAATGACATCGTCGTTAAAATACGTAAATCCACAGAGGATTCCTCTTGTACTTACTTAATGAACTATCTTCTTAAAATCACACCACAATCGGGAATGAATCAAAAGTGGATAAAGCGTACCTGCATCTCAGATTCAATAAGTACTTAAATGCATTAAATAAAACTACTTACCCGTTGTATCTTCATTATTATCTTCGGTGTTCGTCTCCAATGCTTTTCTTACCAATTGCTTGCTTATTTATTTATTACTAAACATTTTCACATTTAATTTTAAAGGTAATTAACAAAAACAATAGAACTTACTTCGCGTAGGAAAAAAACACCCTCACGTATTCGAACTACTTCGCTGAATGTCACCTATATTGACAGATGTTCGACGTTTTACTTAAAAACTTGGAGTTTTGCACTTAAGTAATGAAATACGTTGTTTAAAGATGAGAAGCATTGTAACAAGTCAAGGCATTTGGTTCCATATAGCGATGATGGGTTTCAGAATGTTTTACAATATTTATTTATGCATAATAGAACCGAATGCTTGTGGTTTTATTTTGCAATAAAAAATTACAATTAAATTATGTATTTATTTTACGCATAACCATACCACAGAAACCTGGTTCCATTTTGTGTATTAAAAATAATTGTTATTAATAGAAATATGTGTAATGTATAATGGTACCAAGTAGGTGTGGATCTGTTTTGTATAAAATGACATGATAGTAATATCGTTTATTTGTTTGAACTAAGCAGTCCCGTGGTGCTGTGGTTCGGTTTTGCTTAATATGGTATTATTCGTTGTTGCTGGTGGTTCCTTTCTGCTTTTAGTATACCTTGTTTCCAACGTAAAAATCATGTGGTTCTTGTTTGTATAAGAATTTAGACCACTTTTGAATGAGTATTCTTCAATAAAAGTAAAAAACGAAATTTGTCGAGTGGTTCCATTTTGCATAAATACGGACAATTCTACCAATATGCGTCTTGACGGAACACAGTGGGGTTTTGGTCGGTAGGAATCCGACATAACCCACGGTCCCACGGGACGGGGTAAAGGTGATTTTCATGTGATTAAAAATTAAACCTATAGTCCGACCTATATAGTAGACTTTTCACTGTAACGATATCGCTATCTATGCGGGTGAAACCGCAGGGCATTGCTAGTAAGATTATAAAGCTGAAGAGTTTGTTTGTTTATTTGTTTGAACACGCTAATCTCCGGAACTACTGGTCCGATTTGAAAAATTCTTTCGGTGTTAGGAAGCCCATTCATTGAGGAAGGCTATAGCCTATATATCATCACGCTTAGACCAACAGAAGCGGAGCTACGTGGGTGAAACCGCGGACCACAGCTAGTAGTGAATATTTGGCAACACATCGATTTTGATAGTAAGACGATGGGTTAGGGATATTGCCTTTAACCCTTCTTATTCATCTTGCAAGCGTAACTAATATTGGCTATTATATCTAAATAATCATTCATAAGAATATTATATGAGAGAATTATTAAATGTGCTTCCTCATCCATTAATATGTTTATGATTGTTCTATATTGTTCCATATTGCGTAGCCATCGCATTTATATAAAATGATTTCGCTATATAAAATAACTAGGTTAAAGTCGCAGACAACGCTATGTAAGCATAAAGGAATCCTTTGTTCTATTCAATAAGTTGACTCCAAGTGAAAAGGGTGTTGTTTGTGAGCAATCCTATTCTTGGCTCTTGTAGTTAGCGGCCGACCTCCATGCAGCCATGGAAGCGGTCACATTCGCTGAAATAAAGCCTTATTTCTATTTATAAAGCGCTATTCACTTGCTATATTTGTTACAAGGTGGCGGGTCATATAGTTTATTCTTTCGGGATCTTTGTTTAAGTTTTAGTGAAAACGTTAGCCTTCCCTTTCACGGCTTTTGAATCTTGTTTTTTGGGTATGTTTTAGGTTGTTTGCGGTATTTTGAGTTGACACCTAGGTTCATAAATTTGTATGTTGCGTTTATTTTCCCTTTAGTAGTTCTTTATAATAGTCTGTATATTTTTAATAGTAAATTAGATAGATATTAGTAGTTGAATTTGTATAAATTTTATGATAAAGGTACTTATATTTTTCCCCTCAAAAAATTTATCGGTGAAAGTCACTGTAGCGATAATACGGTTTAATTTTTTGTAAAGCCGTCATAGAATGGGATTATAAGATTTTGGCAAAGAGCTTTATGAAATCTCTCACATTTAAAGAGTGGCTTTGTTCCTTGCGAATTTAATTTTTGCGTGACAAGAGTTATTTAAAACTTTTTTCCGATAAGAATTTTACAGACAGAAAATATACATCTTCTAATAATTTCTGTATTGTTTGCGACTATTCCAAACTTTATTATCGGGCTGATAGAATAGGAAGTCGAAGTAAAAGTGTCGTTCTAGAAGGACCACTAAAACCAATGAGTGCATAAAACATTATATTCCTTACTGAAACATTATATTCTGTAATCGATTATTATAGCTTCATTTGGCAGTATTTGCCAATTATTGTTTCCTACTCAAATTACCTAATTCACTCATGTTAACAATGTTTACAGACGATAAAAACACACATTACTTCCTTGTGTATCATCATAAAAAAATAATAACGACTGTATCACAGTTACGTATGTCATAGAACGACCTTTGCCCTCCCTATTACTT
>CAJQZN010039598.1:0-40233 GCA_907164685.1 Colias eurytheme | reverse complement strand
GTGTTCGTGTTCGTGTTCGTGTTCGTGTTATTGGAAATAAAAATTAACATAGAGTCCTACCTTATCGACTGTAGAAAAAAATTATAGAAAATTTTAATTATTTTCTTACCTTATCGACTATAGATGAAAATGATATAAATAATTAACAAAAATCATATTTTGCAAATTGAAAAATGGAATAATTTTATCAAATTAGTGTATTGTCATCGATCCTCAATAAATCTACAAAGTTTGAACGAAATCTGTCCGTTTAAAGTGGGTCAAAATCGCGCCCAAAGAAGTCGGTTACAAACAAACATACAAACATACAGGTGAAGCTAATAAAAAGCGTGTAATGAGATTTATACAACTAATATGTACATGTTATGTTACTATGTACATGTTATATTAGTTGTATAAATGAAGCTTATGTATCAGAATAAAACAAAAGGTATAGGTAGTTGTACACCTACTTGGTTATGCCCAAGGTTTCGCCTGCGAGTGAAAACGGGCAGCACAATTATATTTTAAACTTTGTGAAGGAGTTTTAGGTAATACAGCGCATAGCTCATTTCATTCAGATTGTCAATTAAACGGCGCTGTTTTATGTTTAATAAACAGCCTAGGCCTTGGTGAATATATATCGCGTTTTATATTTGTGTACCTAACTAAATTATTTAACTTTTAAGTTAATCAATACCAACACTGATATAAAACTGTAACACCAATAATAATAGTTAAAAAAAACTAAAAAACACGCTTTTTATAGAAAACCGAACTAAAAAATAGAAAATTTTATCAAATTAGTGTATTGTCATCGGTCCTCAATAAATCTACAAAGTTTGAACGAAATCTGGCCGTTTAAAGTGGGTCAAAATCGCGCCCAAAGAAGTCGGTTACAAACAAACATACAGGTGAAGCTAATATAAAGCGTGTAATAATAATTAATAGTTTAAAAAAACTAAAAAACACGCTTTTTATAGAAAACCGAACTAAAAAATAGAAAATTTTTATCAAATTAGTGTATTGTCATCGGTCCTCAATAAATCTACAAAGTTTGAACGAAATCTGGCCGTTTAAATTGGGTCAAAATCGCGCCCAAAGAAGTCGGTTACAAACATACAAACATACAGGTGAAGCTAATATAAAGCGTGTAAAAAGACAGAGTAAAGGTATACAAAACTTGATGCTTATTAAATTTATATGTAGGTACCCACTACACTATATTATTAATATATTAATATGTACATCACGAAACTCACCAGATTCAATAAAAAACACGGGTTTCCCAGTCTCCCGCTGTTCCTTCTCGTAACGAGTATTTATACGGAGTCCCAATATTTTGCGCCCCTCATAACTTTCGCCAGCCTCTATTATTTCCGTCCATTCGCTGAACGATTTGCTTGTGTCGTAAATATATTTGTGAATCTAAGAAAAAAATAAAAATATATATTTTTTTAATTTTCTTTATACCTACTATCACCAACAGAGTGCCTACTTATATCATCTTATAATGTGAAATCTTGACTTGTAATATTGACATGATTTTAAAAGAGCAACTATGGAGTTTCTTGACGGTTCTTCTCCATACATGTTTGCTTTCCGAATCGGTGGTTAATGTTAAAAATATGTTATGAAGATTCAAAAGTGTTTCTAAAAGAAGGTAATCGAATAAATGAGTTTATAAAATACTAGCTGCGCTCCGCGGTTTCACCCGCGTGGCTCCGCTCCTGTTGGTCTTAGCGTGATGATACCTATATAGCCTGATATAATATATCCATTCATCAAGGAAGTTTATATATGGGCTATCTAGCACCGAAAGAATTTTTCAAATCGGACCAGCAGTTCCTGAGATTAGCGCGTTCAAAAAAACAAACAAACTCTTCAGCTTTATAATATTAGTATAGAATAGAGATTGATCTAATCAAACAAGAGGGTCAAAGCTACATTATAAATCAGGCTTAACTCAGTCACATTTTAGTATTAAAAAGTTTTGTACGTATAGTACCTATCTTAATTTACTAGATTTCCGCCCGCGGCTTCGCCCGCGTTTTCGAAATTTTCGAAATTTCGAAATTTAATATACTATTATAAAGGCGAAAGTTTGTATGGATGTATGGATGTATGGATGTATGGATGTATGGATGTTTGTTACTCTTTCACGTAAAAACTTCTGAACCGATTACAATGAAATTTAGCACACATATAGAGGGTAACTTGGATTAACACATAGGATAGGTTTTATCCCGGAAATCCCACGGGAACAGGAACTATGCGGGTTTTCCTTTTAAAACGCGGGCGAAGCCGCGGGCGGAAATCTAGTAGAAAATATTTTAACGTTAGAAAAATGTACTACCGCGTGTAATTTTATCCCGTATATTGATCTTTAAATAAGCAAGCTTGTCCAAGTCACATTTATTAAAAAATATTTAAACTAAAATAGATAGGTATTTCGAAGCATTCTCAGAACAAAGTCTTACTCTCGACACTCGACAGTATCGAGATCTAATTCAATCGAGTTCGATTCGATTGAAATATATTGAATATTCGAGATGGCTACTATTGAAAACTAAGACAGCCCACGTTCGTGCTTTGGTTTAAGATGAAATTAATCTCGAAAATTTAGCTCTACTTCAATAAAACGATTTGATATGGATATAAAACTCGAATTGGGTGTAAAGTAAAAATTTAAGATCGAGTATGAACTATGAATCAACATTGTAATCGATTTGAAAACAAAATCGAATTTCGGTAGCGGTAGTAGGTAAGGCTTTTTTCGAAATTTTCGAAATTCGAAATTAGGATATCTTAGATAATATATTATCTCTATTTTATGAAGTTGCTTTTGATTATTTTAGTCACGAAAAAATGTATTAAATATGTCTAAATTAGCATAATTTACAAAATACCGCTCATGTGCAGTAGGTTAAATATAAAAAACTTACGTCGTCGACGTCATAGTATGAATCCCACGAGAATTTATTAAAACGACGATGTGGCACTTTTTCCGACTGAATTATTCTGGAAATTTAGAAATATATTTAATAGGCTATATTTGGTATTTCATTTTATACGCCTAAGCACTTAAATTTTCATAATGTCAGAGGTCACGTTTATTTTTAACCTATTATATTTTTGGTATCCAAAAATTTATAAGAAAATAAAAACAAAAATATTATAATATATCCTTTAGTAAAAAGCTTGGTATTTAAAACAATAAATGAATCTTATTAAAACTTGCGATGAGTAGAAACTAGAAACAAAATAATAATTGATCTGCCAGACCATTAACTTTACGTCGTGAACATCGTTTGGAAGTCTCAGTCACCAAAAATATAGGAAATTTGTTCCTTGATTCCATTACGATAAAGTATCAGTACAAAACACAAGACAATTAAACATAACTTTATTATAATTAATAATTATGTTTTCAACTTACTCTGAAACGTCGCGATGCAAAACTTTCACTCTCAAATTCTCCTCTGTAGCGATCGCTTCTAAAGCAGACGCTAAATGGGGAGACAAAATTATTTCCGATGAGTTTCTTGAATCCGAATGTATTAAAGACTCCTGAAATATGATAAAGTATAAACAAATTATTCCTATAATTTTCATACATTGTGAAATGTAGGGTTTTTGAGAAAAGTAAGAAATTATCGAATCTTTGATTATTACCATAGACAAATATATATTTGTCCATGTTATTACTAAAGATACCTACTCGTATATTTAAAGAAAAAAAAATGGTTGCCTGTAAAGTCGGTTTTACGGGCGAAGATTTTACGTGACAACGTCTTTTTCTCGATCATAGTTGAGTGGGAGAGAGACGCAAGGCATTCGGCGGGCCTCTCTCTCGTTCGGTGACTCATCGTAACGTTACCGAGCGTTACACTTTTTCATAATGGTACGGGAGCTATTAACGTTGAAAAAGAAGTCATTTTAGTATAGCTGGTTTTTTTATATATTGTTCCTCTAGCTATTTCGGTTAGAGTCCGCGCAGTCTGGCTGGCCGGAGTGGTTGCGTTCAGTAGTGCGCAACTTATCTGCACAGGAAATTATCCTTAATTTAAAGTCATTTTTTAACGCGTAATTTTTAAACTTTTGCCTTTAGAAAGATCCATCAATCATATTTTTTTTATTGCAAGACGTTTTTTTCGTTGTTAAATAGGTGCCAGACGCAATTTTTAATTTCGTTTTTATAAAAAATTCAAATTATTTTAGAATGTCTGTAAATTTCATATTATGTTCTTCAAACATAATATAATCTAAAATTAATTAGCCAGACGCTTATTCGATTGTTAAGTATTAAATATGTACAAATAAAAACGTAGTGAAAGTAGGTAAGTATAACAATTTGATGATTGTGTATATGGAGAGATAGTTTAAAGTGCAAGAGAGATAGAAAGGGTCGGCCGCGAAAATTAAATAACAATAAAAAATAACTTCTTTTTTTCGAAAATATACCTAAGATGCATAGAAATTGAATTGTTCCTACAGCTCTAGGATTCCCTGTGTTGTGGGAACAAGTACCTTCCATTGGTACATTTTATTCCTTAGGCTAAAAAATAAACTATTAGGGTACATCAACAATCTTCTATACAAAACAATTTTTTTATTACTTATCTATTAAGTTATGGGTTTAAATGAAAACAGCGATTACGTACATAAACTTATGTATATTGTTTCCAATAGCACATTGCCTAATACCACACATTACACACCGCGTACAAGAAGAAAAAGAACCACAAACAAAATACAGTGTTGCCAATACAAGTTAAATTTTCTAATATATATCTAATATTAACTAGCGACCCGCCCGGCCCTGGCTTCGCACGGGTGCAATAATCGCTAAATACACTACAGAAAAACTGTGAACGTTGAATATAAAAACATAGCGGCCCGCTCCGGCTTCGCACGGGTATAAAATAATATATAGCCGGGCGGCCGGCTGGTACCGCCGCAAACGCTACGTCCCGCAATTTTTAAATCTGTAATATCTTCGAAAATATTCACTTAAATCATACGGTGTAAAAGGCCATATAGATCTATATTAAATGAACAATGTATTCAAGGTCTTTAATTGGTTAAGGATTAATGCTGTATTGGTTAAAATCGCTTCGAAAATTAGCCATTATTTGTCGTAAAAAGTAAATGACAAAAAAGTTATTGTGGGTTATCCATAAGAGATAGACATATACCATCACGGACTTTTCTGTAGACCTTTTCAATGTGTACTATAGTTAGTAAGTACATTATTTTGATAAAACTCGTAGGGTGCCTGCGTTTGCACTGCAAGTGGAAAAAATGTAATTATTTACGAAATCACATTAGAAACCTCAAAAATAACAGTACTTCTCCACTATTTAATGGATGTTATTATACATATAAACCCCCCACTTGAATCACTCTATCTATTTAAAAAAACCACATCAAAATCCGTTGCGTAGTTTCAAAGATTTAAAGAGACATAGGGACAGAGAAAGCGACTTTGTTTTATACTATGTAGTGATGATGATAACAATATTAATTCATTAATCTTAATTCTTAATATATATATACATAAATCTCGTGTCATAATGTTTGTCCTCAATGGACTCCTAAACCACTTAACCGATTATAATAAAATTCGCACACCATGTGCAGTTCGATCCAACTTGAGAGATAGGATAGTTTATACATGTAGGTACCATACGGGCGAAGCCGGGGCGGACCGCTAGTATACCTATATAAATTCATGCTAACTACTTTAGTTAAATTCAATACAAACTTAAACATGCGAGTGTGTGTGTGTTCACGTGTGTGTGTCGTGTGTGGTGTGGTGTGTGTGTGTTGTGTGTGTGTATGTGTGTACATCAATATTGAAACAAACTTTCTAGTTGTTTACAGATGATGGAATATTGGAAAACAATAACAATTCCTTAGACGATAACATAAATAATTCTGACAGTGTGAGGAACGATGATGATGATGATGATTATGAAGATGGCTTTTTAAATTTAACAATGTAATTGTTTAACCTTCATTGATAAAGTTTTTATTCCATTCTTTTCAATGTATGGTAACTTTAATTTATTTTTCACTTTTATGTTTATTTTTTTTCATTTTAGCTTTTATTTATAAGAACAAGTGTAAATAATATTGTATTCTTGCAATTATTTCCTGTCGCATAGTTAAAATACACTAGCTGATGAGCTGCATGCTTCATTACTTTTTTTTATTTATACACATTATTTAATACTTAACAATCGAATTAGCGTCTGGCTAATTAATTTTAGATTATATTATGTTTGAAGAACATAATATGTAATTTACAGACATTCTAAAATAATTTTAATTTTTTATAAAAACGAAATAAAAAATTGCGTCTGGCACCTATTTAACAACGAAAAAAACGTCTTGCAATAAAAAAATTATGTCTAATGGATCTATCTAAAGGTAAAATATTAAAAATTACGCGTTAAAAAATGACTTTAAATTAAGGAAATTATCCTGTGCAGATGAGATGCGCACTAAAAAACGCAACCACTGCGACCAGCCAGACAGCCCGGACTCTAACCGAAATAGCAAGAGGAACAGTATATCAAAGAACCAACTATACTAAAATGCTCACTTGTCAACGTTGGTAGCTCCTATACGATAAGTGACTCCCAGTCGCAACCTAATTTAAGACGTTGTCACGTCAAAAACTTACATTTTCCCTACGATTTCAATAATATACTCGGTTGAAATAAAGGGTGTCCGCCGGCAGATTTTACACTTTAAAAAATAAAATAAAATGAACCATGAATACTATCAAAGTCATTTATTAATTATCTTACAGAAGAATAATGCGGATTTTATTTTTTTAAAAGCACTCCACTCATATGGCGTCCTTCTAGCTGCAAACATTCTTGTAACCTTTCCTTCATGTTGGCAAAAACTCGCTTACAAAGTTCCGGATTGATCGCCGCAACCTCGCGTCGTATATTTTCTTGGAGGGCCGGTATTGTTGATGGTGAATTGCTGTATACGCGAGACTTTAAATATCCCTATAGGAAAAAGTCGCAAGGTGTCAGATCTGGTGATCTAGGGGGCCAGGCTATGTCGCCAAAGCGACTTATTAATTTTCCGGGAAAAAGTTCTCTCTCTTTTGCTATTGAGTCCCTAGCAGCGTGTGCCGTGGCCCCATCCTGCTGAAAATTGGTCCTATTATTGTCACTAACATGACGATGCAGCTCCGGTGTAAAAAAGTTGTCTAGCATTGCGCAGTAACGTTCAGCAATCTTCCGAATAGACTTACGCGGATTACGTAAAATTTCTCTTCTCACGTGTTCTACGTTTTCAGGCGTAGTAACAGACGTTGAAGGTCCAGGCCGAGGCTCATTTTAAGTGAGCCAAAACCTCTAAACTTCTGTACCCACGACCATATTAATTGTTTTGATGGCCCATCGTTTAGTCGTCGGATTTCATAGCGTGAACAAAAAGGACACCTCGCCACATTGGTCGAATTATTGTTCGTGAAATACGCCTCAACCGCAAAAGCGCGGTATGCTCCTGTCCACTGACTCATGGCTACTAAATAATCCGCAACTCTGGCGCGTCGAATGATACCCCTATCCTCACCCTTCCGAATTATTAGTCGCCGTAAACACAATTCAAAGTGTAAAATCTGCCGGCGGACACCCTGTATTAAATATCCGCTTTTAAAATTTCATGAAATAAGAGTTTTATAGCAATTTATATACCTATTCAAATAAGATGTGTATATAATGAAGACAATACCTACAATAATTGCACAATTAATTTACAAACAACTTACATCTTTTTGCAAAAGCAGATTTTTCAAATGCTCCAGTCCCTCCCGGGGCCCTTGCACTTCATAATGCTTATAATATTTATAATTCTTTGACGTTTCCGAAAAAACTGGTGCAACAACCAAACAATACACCAATAGTAAATACATTTTCACAACAATGTTACATTTGTTCAAATAATCGCATTTATATAAAGAAATTATCAAGTACTACACTTAGGTTATGTTTGGAATTTTCTCATCATTAAGGTATATAATCCACTTCAAGAGATAACAGTTTAATATTAGCAAGCGATTGTTTATTTTGCAATCAATGAATTTGGAACATCGTACAGGTAAACAATTCTGGACAAGTGAGATTAGGAAATTGAAACCATAAAATTTATATGTTTCGAAACAACACTTTCTTGGCGGCTGTTCTCGATAGAAACTATCCGACAGTAAAAAAGATATTTTGGTACGACGCAAAAGCGCTGTTAAAAGAAGTCAAGTTGAATAAATAAATGTTTGAACTTACGTTCGATTCGCATAAGAATTTTGCACATCTAGTCGACCTATAAGGTGACGTATAAGGTCTCAAATATCGGTTCGAAGTATAGCCTTCTGATAGACCTGAATAATAGGCTTTCGTTGGCTCCCTCAGAATACGAAACCCCAAACTAACTAGTCTATTTTAGTAACTTTTACAGGTAAATTCCAGAATTTAGTAAAATAAGGTACCTAAGTAATTACTTTTTGTTATTTTTACGTTCATGTCATTATCTACATTTTAATCGTACTAAAAACTTATAAAAATTATGATGGAGTACAAAAATCTGTTACTGTCTTCTTTGCCACAAAATATATTATCGACGCGTATAAGTTCGCAAGCTTAAGCTGTTAACAATTTTTTAAGTGCGTTTGTTTAAATGTCAAAAATATTTTCAATAAATTCATTTGTTAAGGTATATACCTACATAGTAAATGCCACATAGTAGATACCACGTAAATACTGTAAATATATAGTAAGTGTGTATTATCTTGAAATTCCACTCATAAGTTAAATAAATATATGGTCGGAAAATTTTATATTCCTCATTTAACTTTATAAGTACTTATATATAAAAAATCTTATAATGTCAATTTGTTTCATTCTTATCAAGAAAATATGCAAACAAAGTCGTGTTTACAAGCTAGTGTCATTAAAAGTGCATCTAATATTTTCATCACATAATGCTCAAAGGCCTTGAACTCAAATACTTACCTACTAGTGCGGGTGTTTAATATTTACAGATACAAATGTATAAACAGTGTCTGTGTCATCATTATCGTGACGTAAAATTGCACCTTATAAGATATTTCATGGATATTTCAAACTAGCTTTCAGGCAGCGGATTCGCCCGCGTAGTTAAAGAAAAAGCCGCATAATTCCCGTTCCCAAGGGATTTCCGGGATAAAATCTATCCTATATGTTAATCCAAGTTACCCTCTATATGTGTGCTAAATTTTATTGTAATCGGTTCAGTAGTATTTGCGTGAAAGAGTAACAAAACCACACATACACATCCTCACAAACTTTCGCATTTATAATATTAGTAGGACTAGTAGGATTTTAAACTAGCTTTCAGCTTGCGGCTTCGCTCCTATAGTCAAAGAAAAAGCTGCATAATTCCCGTTCCCAAGGGATTTCCGGGATAAAATCTATCCTATATGTTAATCCAAGTTACCCTCTATATGTTTCCTAAATTTCATTGTTATCGATTCAGTAGCATTTGCATGAAAGGATAACAAACATACATACACATACACATACATCCATCCTCACAAACTTTCGCAATTATAATATTAGTAGGATAAAGAAATAAAACTTACTCTTTATGGTCATTTTATGGTGTTGCGTAGTACTTGCGTACTTGCGTATTATTAAAAAAGTACCTAATTTGTTACATGTTAATTTCATTCACAAACAATATATACTTTTATTACTTAGCATTTTTTTGAAATCCTGTGAAGAAAATTTGATTTAAAATGAACAATTGTGTTTGCATTCTTTACCATAACGCTGTACTTTCGTAGTCAACTTAAATGATTGAAAGAATATTTGTAATTATTTTTCAGTTCCAGAATGTTTGTCAATCAAACTCAACATAAGTTTTATCCTTTATTAGTGAGGTAATTTTCCAAACGACATTTGCAGGTTTGCAGATTTTTTTTATGAATAACAGTAATATATTGAATGTATAGGTAAACCAGAATCTGATGGCAAATAGGGAAATCAAAATTTTGAGTGTGCAACCCTAGGGAAAATGGACTGAACGATCTTGATACTGCTTATTTTTTATTTTGTCCTCAATATCATTAGTCACATTACATAAGTGGACAATACTGTACTATATGTATAATATACAATTATACATATTACTTTTATACAGGTAATCCGTAATACATATTATTATTTACACATACCTATATTTGTATATTCATTATCAGTATGCCATGTGAAAATATCGATATAATGATAATGTAGATCAAAACTGCTTATAATTTTTTATAAAATGAAATAAAAATAAAATAAAATTATGTTTATTTTCGTAAGTATTAACAGATACACACATTATAAAATTGACTTGGACAGCTTGGACTTGACGAAGAGCCGTATTGGAAACTCCTGTAATAAGTTTTCATAAAATTATATTCTAATCAACAAACAATATTATAGTTACCTACATATAATATTTTTTAATTTAAAGTATCAAAACGGGTAAGTCCAATTTACCAATAAAATCTTCAAAATTGAAAATTGTGATGTGTTTGACCCTTCTTCATCGAATGTTTTTCTATACACATTATAAACAACACCTCTTGCTTGTGATCGCAGCGGCTTTTTCGACATTTTCGAAGATTTTTTAGACAAAATCCTAAAAATTATTCATCAACTGCAAAAAAGACAAATAATTTGACAACCAATTTGATAGTTGTCAAATAAGTTGCCACATAAAAATCTTTTATTTCTTAAATATAAATATGCCATCAGATTCTGGTAGACCTATATTCTCCGAAACTCAAATCTCAATTATATAAAACCACAGAGTTAGCTAATTGTTTGGAGTTTCAAAAGTACTATTGAATGAAGCGAAATTGGATGAATGTTTGAGTATGAATTTGAGTTGGAAGGATAGGAACCATGCATACATTTTTTAAAAGGAAATTACAATGCATACATACCGTCAGGTAATAATTAATTAATGCAGTAAATTTTTTGATTGCTTTCTTCGGGCCACAATTTTACATCGTAGTCTATCGGTCCATCTAAATACATATATAAAACTCAAAGGTGACTTGACTGACGGACATAATGATCTATCAACGCACAGCCCAAACCACTGAACGGATAGGGCTGAAATTTGGCATGCAGGTAGATGTTAGGACGTATCCGCTAAGAAAGGATTTTAATCAATTCTACCCAAGTGGATAAAATAGTGGATGAAAGTTGGTATTAGAAAATTTATCTTTGAACGCAGGCGAAGCTGCGGGCAACAGCTAGTAATTAATATAGTTAAAAAGAACTAAAAAAACACGCCTCATGAAATTATTATATTGTCACGGATCCTTAATAAGTATATAAAGTTTAAATTTTTATTAATTCTGTCCGTTTAAAGTGTGTCAAAATTAAGTCTAGGATTCGGTTACTAACATATTGGTGAAGGTAATAAAAGGTTGAAAATATATATCACTCACAAACGTCAGTAAATGATTTCAGAATAATCGACTCCAATATGTAAGTGTGCGTCCACACTGAATGCGCGGTGGCGGCGGCCTAGGCGGGCGCGACGAGCGGGCGCTCGCGGTGGCCACACCGACGCGCGAGCTCAAGTAGCGGTTCGACGTTTTTCGGGTGTTGCAAACTTTGGACGATTTGCTATTTTTACTGGACAGTCCGATTTTGAGATGAGATCATTATAGAAGTTGTACACGAAATAAATAAAACAGAGGAATAACGGGTGAATCTTATATGAAGAATTGAGATTATACCCTACAAAATTACTGTGGTGTATATAAGTGTTTTAGATTGAATCGCACTTATAAATAAAGAAGTTTCACTTCAACAATTAAGTATTTACCGCTATTTTACGAAAAACAATAAAGGATATAATATAAGAAGTCGAGCGACAAGACCGAACTGGTTTGATACCCCCGCCGTCCGCGCATTGGGTCGCTTGCTGACTAGGCCTGTAGTGTGGCCAGAACGCGCGGATAGGAGAGTTTGAAAACTACGCGCGCTGGCTCGCTCATTACCGTCGCACTAGGCTTCCGCCATAGTCATTTCAATGTGGACGCAAAGGCGCGTTTCATACGTTTGATATTTCGCGCCCGCCGTCGCAACCGCGCTAGGCTCGCAGTGTGGACCTGCACTAACGCAATATAATAACAATAATATAATATACAAGGATTAACGAAAGTAAGCGAATAACATTTAAACTCGAAAGAAACATTTTCGTGATCTTAAAAGGAAAGTTCGGCATCGGTATCGTAGTACCTATACTCGTATTGTGATTTTAAACGAATTCTCGAAGTTTCCAAACTTTGACTCTCCATTAATTCTTGTTTCATGTAAATACGTTAAGATTTATCCGCTGACCTTGTGCCTTAATCTATTGTTATTGTTAATTTAAACTCAAACTCAAACATTCATTTATTCAATTAGACTACTATTTAGTAGCACTTTCGAATCGTCATTACATAGTATTTTTAACATTTACCACCGATTCGGAAAGCAGTACCTATCTATGGAGAAGAATCGGCAAGAAACTCCATAGTTGCTCTTTTAAAATAATGTCAATAAATTTACATAATATGTAACTTATATCTAACTACATAATATGCCAAAGAACTGTCCTGTGGTTTTTACGCGACAACCCTCCATGGGTCTTTATCGTCCATATATTCCTGAATACTGTAGTACGCTCTCTGAACTAGTAAATTTTTTATGTAAGTTTTAAATTTAGAACTACTAAACTCTTTTAATATTGTGAGGAATTCTATTGTATAAGCGTATACCTTGACCCATAAATGAATTTTTAACTTTAGCTAATCGGAAAAATGGCATTTCAATTCTATTCTTGTTCCTTGTGCCATAATCGTGTCTATCTCCTACTCTTGTGTGTAAGTCAGAGCTTTTGTGTACATGCAAAATATTATTAAATATATACTGTGATGGTACAGTAAGGATACCAGTATTCTTAAAATGATCTCTTAGTGAGTCCCGAGCACGTAAATTATATATAGAGCGAATGGCTCTTTTCTGTAAGATAAATATAGTTTCTATATCTGCAGCCCTGCCCCACAGTAGAATTCCATAGGACATAATGCTATGAAAGTAGCTGAAATAAACCAATCTAGCCGTATCTTCATCGGTGAGATGCCTTATTTTTCGGACTGCATATGCAGCAGAACTGAGCTTACCTGCAGCGGTGTTGACAAGAAATTTAACTGCCATCTAAGGACTTTAATTATTCTTTTTTTTAATTGATTTGTTTATAGTTTTCATTAATTTACACGACGTTCCATTTTAATACACCATAAAGAAATTCGTAACAATTTTCGAAATAGTTAATTAATTTCATGTTACATTAAATTACATAAGTAAATACTATTCATTACAAAGCACATAAAACAAACAGGAAAACTGATAAACTTAAATAGGGTAAACCACCCAATTATTGGCACTTTAAGCAGCTACTTCACAAAACCGGTGAAATTTGTATGTACAATTATGTTTTAATTTAGAAAAAAACATTTATACTGGTATTCTAATCCATGGAGAATATTATAAAGTACTTTTCAATTTTAAATTAAATCGCTTTATTTAATATAGTGAACCTTTAAAAGAAAAACCAAAAATACCAGTTGCTGGCATAGTCAAACCTTTTATTGGCAGTGATTGTTACCAATAATTATTGTCACTATTCAAGACTGAAAAATATTTACTAGATCTTAAGTAGGGCTTTCAAAGTGTCTACTATGACATTTTAAAGTTAATTTGTACCATTCATAAATTAACAGAAATTAATTTTGAAATAAACAAAATAAAAGACTTTGTTAAAAGAAATGTCACATTTATTTGTAGAGGAACATACCATTTCAGTTGGAACGCTTATTTTTAAATATGGTTTTAGACAACCAAAAACCTACTTAAATAAAACATAGAACAATTTTAGCTTACGATTATCTTACACATAATTAAATCACAGCTCTGATTGAATGAGATCATAAGTAATTTATAAGTTTCAATTAACATTTCTGTGTGCCAATAAAATGGATAAACACATTTTAAACAGCCCAATTGTTGGCATACCACAAATAACTAAAAGTTGGCAGTTAAATTTTAAAATAATTTTTAAAAAAGGCAGTTCATACATTCAATAATAAGACAAAATGAATATGCATAAGAAAAACACAACGGAATTGCAATTTCTTTTAAGTTCATGATAGCTCTTACCTTAGTAAAAAACGAATATTTTGAATATTTTTTCCACACAAGTCCCGGCTTGTCAAACAGATGGTTGATACGCCGCAATGTTTTAAGAAATAAAAAACATTGTTTGCTAGTTGAGTAAAGAATGATACGCTACTTATTAATTTCTACTACAAAATTTATACTGGCTACAAAAAAATCTTAATTTTCTTAAAAAACTGGAGCATGCCAATAAATTGGTAGAGTGCCAATAATAGGGTGGTTTACCCTATAAAATGTAACATACCTTTTAAATATGTATTGATTCAAAGACAAAACGAGTTACCAATGAATCAATCATTTAAACATAACTTACGTTCAAATATCTGTTAGGTACCTTAGAATACCTAACAGATATTTGGTATCAGTTTATAGTATACTAGGTTTCCGCCCGCGGCTTCGCCCGCGCAGTCAAAGAAAAACCCGCGTAGTTCCCATTCCCGTGGTATTTCCGGGATTGCGTAATTTTCCCGGGATAAAAAGTAGCCTCTGTTCTTTCTCGGGTATCAAAATATCTCCATACCAAATTTCATGAAAATTGGTTAAGTAGTTTAGGCGTGATTGAGTAACAGACAGACAGACAGAGTTAATTTCGCATTTATAATATTAAAGTATGGATATACTATAAAGTCTATAAACTGATACCTAAGTATTCTATACATATTCGTATTCTAAGTCGGATATGAAGGGAATTTAAAAATGCTAACTTTTTTTCAAGCCCAATCAGGATCAATACGCCTACCGAACCAATCTCTTTGAAATTTGCCATGCCATTTATAATGCTTATCTTACGAAAGTAAACACAGATTTTGGATGTTGAATGCCTCTTGCCATCTGACTCGGGCATATCCATCTTACTGAATATCCTAAATCCTCGTCATTAACGAAGAAAGATAGTTTTTCTTGTCTGAATTTATATCAGTATTAGGATGAAAATATTTCTATTAAAAGTCCTAGGTAGTTTATATGATTGAGTGATTGTAATGTAGGTAATATAATTATTTACCTCAAGGCCTAAAACATTTCTAAATAAAAGATATTATGTTTGATAAAACAGCAATAATTAAGTACAGAAGAGACGAGAAGCGTAGTTGCCATAAAAATGTCAATGTTATTCAGTCATTTTAACACCACGAGATATACACATAAAATATACGAGAAAATCCTTCAAAGCTGAATTCCAAAACTTAAAGGATGGTTACAATGACTTGCGCTTGTGTCATAAGACCAGGCCCGTCCTTACTCTATACCAGTAACGTAGCCAGGTAACCAAGGGCCCTGGGCAAATATAACGAAATATGTAGTAGTGAAGTCCCGTGTTCCCTAGCGGGGTAAGGGGCAGATGCATTATGCATACATCTGTTTCAATGATCGCGATTTTCTTTAGGCACAAGTAGGAGATCAGCCTTCTGTGTCCTGCCAGACCGCGACATTTTTATTTTCTTAGCCTCCACCGGGAATCGAACCCAGTACCCCTTGGTACTACGCTCACGCACCAACTACTGTTCTCTCAATGACCTCTTAAAATGCTATCACCTAATTCGCAACATGTTATATTTCTTTTGAAAATTAGGAACATTTTTCGAATGTTCAATTCGAACAACATTTTCTGGTAGGATTCGAGGGCCCCCTGAGCTCGAGAGCCCTGGGGCATTGCCCTATCTGATCCCTGCGTAGCTACACTACTGCTATACTTTGGCTAAAGAGTCAGAAGCCGCGAGTCACAACTATAAATTCAATTTCTAACTGTAAGCAAACTAAGGCAGAGGTAAGTTCGCTCTATAGATTGGCATAACTTTAAGGAATGTCCTTAATCGAATTAAATTTAGTATAGATTTCTTCAGAGAAATTGAGACGTAATAAAGGCATATTTTCGGACGCTTCACGTAAAACCACCTCGTTCCAAATCATGAAACCAAAGACTATGGTTACGGAAATTAAAACAAATAACGCGGAGGTTGTGTGTAAAATTTCTTTTTAATATAATATTTTGTCTTGAATTCGAGGCCCAGCTTACAAAAAACGATCTTGAATGCATAAGTATATTATGAAGAATGCATTAACTATTGCAGACAGGTTTTTACAACAAGAAAATTGATTTAAAACAAAAATGTACATGGCTAATAACTTACACTAATTTTAATAAATCACACAGCAAACAGTACAATATTGTATTAAAATCATGAGATGAACTTACATAAAAACGCCCAGACCATACGAAAATATAATAGAAAACGTGACAATAAAATTAATTCGAATGCTACAAAGGGCTCGGCCTGAATTCCCGCAATTTGTATTCAAAGACACGTCGCTCCGGTCTGTTCGTAAAAATCTTAATAAAAGGTTTCAAGGTGTTTAAATTTGGTAATAACGCCTCAGTTAGTTTCTGAAATTATGTCTGTCTAATTTGCTTTCATAACGTTCTTAATGTAATAATTTAGTATGATTTATGCATTAAACTAAAATATATTTTGGTCTAATAAACTAGTTTTTAAGCTTCACAGTGCGTAAACTTTTGAATTAATAAAATATCGATTCTAATTCAAGATATGGGAAGTACCTAGCTGGATATTTAATAGATTATTTGTATTCAGATCCTTTAGAAATTCGAATAGTGAATTTAACTAAACACAAAAAGTACTATAATTTCACATATATACATTCCTAATAAATCGCTAGAGCAATAATTTCTAAAATTCCTGCTAAGGACAGAATTCACTTCACAGTGTTTGAGTACACTTAATTATTTACAGATAAGAATTAGGTTTTTGAAGCTTCTTGGGTTTTTGTATCTTTTCTTTCATTGTTCACTTCACAATGTGAAGCAATAAACAATAATTCAAAATGAAGCTAAAACATTGTTAATAAAGAATAAATGGACATCTTCTCGAATCTTATAGGTTCAGTAATGACTTGGTGTATAAAGCGCTGCTCTGTTTTCATAATATATTTCCATAATATTTTCTCCACGCGCCATCTTTTTTGTTTTATTTTACGCTCGGGAGATCTTGATTCAAATTGCTCGGAGACAGTTTTTTACGTTTCGTGAAAATTTTGTTTAATCCAAGAAAACTTGCGGGTTTATTCAGAGTAAGGAGTGAAGTAAAGTAATGAAATAATTTTCAATTTTAAAAAATGTAACTACTTATAGTCGGAATTTTCGAGCCTTATGGCTTAATACTATACTTAAGATTTTGTAAAAAATATGATAAACTACTAGAATTAAGTAAATATAATAAATAGAAGTAAAGAATTTGGTGGCTGGATATTTGAGCAAAAATAATCGATAATCATTCATATCTACTATTAAAAGAACCGACAAGAAAAACTATTAACTAACAAAAACTGTAAGAAAGTACTGTAAACCAGAAATATCAGATAAACTGCATTTTTGCTAAATGAAAAACCTCTACCGATACGATGTGTATGCATTTCAGTCATGAACGTGAATATTCATCGAATTCTTGTTATAAAACTCCTCTCAGATGGTCTGGTAAATAAATTCCAAACAGAAAGAAACAATACAAAGTATTAACTTCATCATAGAGGTGTATGAAGTCACTTTAACTCGGTTTAGCGTCACCTTATTGTGCGTTCATTAGAGAATTCCGTTTTATCTTAGATAATCATGTCTAATTCAAAAGTAGAATTATGCTGAATGTCTTTTTCTACAATTCATTTTAGTATTTCGGTTTGATACTGATTTTCATAAAGATATAATTTATTTAGTCTTTAGACTCTACATAAATATTTATTAGGTAGGTAAATCTAAAGTTTAGAGGATTATTCATAATATCTAAGATACAGATAGATATAGATTGAGTACTGAAATTATGTGGTAATATTAATCATTAATCAATGTTCTAACATGCCTCAGTTTGATGATGAGCAAATTAGATGTAAATTATAAAAATAATAGAAACAATACATATTGACTGTTTGAATGATTCTGCATAATATTATAATATACTTAATTATACATTTTCAAATAAAGAACATAATATGTTCTAGTACTTATAATCTATAACCTATCTATTATTAGTCTATGCTTTTATTGCAATTTATACTCTTATAGGTATTACCATGGTATTACCTAACAAAACGAATCACAGTCTATGCTAACCAAACTATTTATAGACAAGGGATACAAACAATCAATCTGCAAACGCTTAACCGCGTTCCAACATTTCACTTTGCCTTTAAAGAATCTTTGAAAGGTATTAATTTCACAAAGGCGTTGGGAATAAAGGCAAAGAACGTTTATTTAGCTTGCGGGTGTATTGTGGGATATCCCGAAATACCGATAGCGAAACATTTTGAGCGTCAAAATGGACGTCCTTTGAAGCAAGGGAATCCATTGTTTTGGAAATTAAATACAAATTTGCGACTGCTTTAATAAGTTTTCATGCTTACAAAGCTGTATAGACGTAGCTACGTAAAAATAAGCTTATAATAAATAAATTTTGGTCAACTTTATTGTATAATTGATACCTATTGGTATCAAAATGTGCCTGGATAATTTATTAGGAACTTGATAGTAGATACCAATTCAATGACATTGTTATGTAAACGCTTATCATCTGTTGATATTAAGAGTATTCATGTTACTACTAGGTATATTTATTATACAGTATGAATAGTGCTCCAAATTATGAAACTTATGACTGATAACAAAAGAAACAAATGTTTTAATAGAAAATCTTAATAAATGACCACATTGAAACTGATACTGCATATTGAAAGAGATTTTATTTGCGTCCAAAGCTACTAAATCTGCTGGCTATAAAACGACCCAATCATTTAAATAAGACCTAAGGCCTTCTGGAAAGATCTCCAGATACTATTGGACAATTTATTATACTTTTGCCAATTTATTACCTATTCATAGCAATCTTATTTGAAGTGTGAACACATTTTTTAGGTTATGGAAGAAAGGATTGTTTTTCCTGTAAACTTTTTTAAATGAAAAACTCTCTATTAATTAGTTTTTTTTTTTTATGGAAAAACAATCTCGAAACAGGATATATATTTTTTTAATTGAAAACATTCTAAAAGTTATTTTTGGTGGTACATAAATAAATCGGAGTTGACCTCCAAAATCAGTCCAGAAATTGTAATTACAAAAATATTGATTTTCACACAATGTTTATGAACGTATCTAAATATACACTGTAGGTTCATTAATTAAAATAATTATGTTTTAATTAACACAGATAACAATATACTTTGACTGTTAGAGTAAATTTTCCTCATCATCATGACAAAAATTATTTGTTTTGATATACAAATATGGAGTTTATTTTACCTTGATTACTTCCCTGACCTAGAATCTTATAATAGAGTCAAAAGCACTAAACTCGCGTTTTACAAGTTTGAGACAACGTGTTTTTTTGAAGTGACACTTTAATTACGCGCCATCTTTTTCTTATCCCTACCACGCGTGATTCGACGTATTTCTGTAAAGTTGCATTTAGTAAATTATTTTTTGAAAAATAAGGTCATAAAGAAGTTTCACTTCTTACGTGTGCACACTAGTGCACGCACACATTTTTTTTTCTTATTTTGGTCTAGATATTATGGTCTCTAAAATTATTCTAAGGAAATTCGACAAGTCATAAAATTTTGTTTAATTGCTTTTGTGTTATGACACAATTAACACATCGCTATTATTAAACAAAAATAAATAAATAAAATCATTGTGTAGTTTAGTAGGTAATTTTCGTGAAACATCCTGTTATTTCGACTGTCTGTACTTTGGTCTAAACTTATACTTGATAACTTCACGAATTCTCTTACAAATAAGTCAGAACTAGGTACTTATTTATATTATTAATATTGATGTCATTGCCAACGAAATGTGTTGAAATAAATACAGTGCCGGCGTTAAGAGCCAAAATAACAAATATTTAAAACTAGCTGTGTTCCGCGGTTTCACCCGCGTGGCTCCGTTCCTGTCTGGTCCTGGTCCTGGTCTTATCGTGATGATATATATATATAGCCTTCCTCGATAAAGGGGCTATCTAACACCGAAAGAATTTTTGAAATCGGACCAGTACCTAGTTCCTGAGATTAGCGCGTTCAAACAAACAAATAATAGTATAGATTTTAGATAATAAAATATACATGTGTTAATGTCAATAAAAAAAATAAACTTTATAATAAATTTATAAAAAGAATCTTGGAAAAATGTATTTATAAATATCATATACTAGCTTTCCGCCCGCGGCTTCGCCCGCTTTGTGCTTTAAGCTATCCTATCTCTCAAGTTGGATCGAACTGCACATGGTGTGCGAATTTTATTATAATCGGTTAAGTGGTTTAGGAGGCCATTGAGGACAAACATTGTGACACGAGATTTATATATATTAAGGTGTATAAGCAAAATAACAATGACACAATTTAAGGACATCAAATTAATGTAGGTATGTACTTAAATCATCTTTCCTTACGCCTGCACTGGTAATTCCACTAAGGAAAATATTAATAAACTAAATACCTAATTACTTCAGTTCTATATAAGGATTTATACAAATAAGCGAACAATAAGTTATTATAAAACCATAATAAAACATTATTAAGCTATTTAAGATGAAATGTAAGTTTTCTTTCTACTTGTACCGTAAATAATAATAACTCTATATTATTTAAAAATATTAATAAAGTGCACTAAAATTATGACTATTGTGTATCTATTTTCAGCCATATTATTATATTTAGTGTCATGTATATTTATACAAATCAACGGATACTTTCACAAGCCCAGTGTACGTATTCTATCTCCACCAAAGGAAATGACATTACCAGCAGATTCTCTCTTTGGATACAGTATTGCATACCAGAAGAGTATGAGACAGTAAGTGTTATTTTATTTTGTCTTAAAGACTTTGGTGTAGAGCTTGTGTATTTTTTTTTTAATTATGTCTCCTCTATGAGATAACAATATTTATGTTACTAATATTAATGTCGATTTAATTTCTAAATTTTAAAATTTTTATTGAGAAAACAATTAATACAGAATATTATGATTTGTTTCTTTATTATGATATGAATTAACTATATCCAATAACGAAATATGTATTGGCGTAAAAAAAAGATTACACACTATGACGTAAAAATTACTTATCCATCATTGAGATAATATTACTACGTATGGAGTAGACACCACGAACAAAATCTGTGCGCCATTTTTTTGCTCTAACTAAGTTTTAAAAATTATTATCTAGTTAGGTACTTAACGATGAAAGTTATTCCTTTGCACTTTTCCGTATTATTTGTATTATTTGTGCAATATCGTAACACACACGAAGGCATGTTTGATGCGTTTCACTTTAAAACCATTAAAAAATACCGCTCAACATACGTCACATGACGTATGTTGAGTGGAACATAAGTGATGTAGGCGGTGTCATCTCCATATTAATATTATCTCAATGTTATCCATCATACAATTTTATTATTAAATTGATCGTATTTAAAATTGTAGGTATGTATTAATCGTATTTCTAAATTAAACCTACCTAAATTTGACCGATTACTAATATTTTTCACTATGTATTCCAGTTTAATAATAAGTGCACCAACAGCAGATAACATTGGGCAAATATTTAGAGCCGAATTAGATGATGGGGTTGTAAGACCACTACCTGTTCCTCTGACACATGGTAATTTGATTCATTGTTATTATTTGTAATTATAATTTAGCGTACATAACTTAGTTACTTCTTCCAAATATACCATATAGCTTTTAGCATGAAGTTATATCATTACAATCAATGATATTGAATAAGATACAGTTCCTGGATTTAATAGAATATAATAAATAAGTAAATAATAAAAAAAATATTTCAGGACAATTTTCACACACGGCACAAACTGATCCCATACTAAGCTTTCACTAGTGTAATGGAAACCAGATGGCTCATAAACATATTCATCATATTCCCACCCGGAGCAAATATTTGTGTGATGAACATAGATGTTTGCTCTGTGTCTCGGTGTTAATTTTCTATATAATTATTTATTTAAAAAATTATATACAGGGTGTAATCGTTAAGTGTGCACAGGCGATTATTCCGTAACTATTGTAGATATCCAAAAACTTTAAACTGATATCGAAAGCCCTTTACTAAATGAGTAAAATGACAATAATAACATTTAAAAAATAAAACGAGAAATATCCAAGTTACAATAAACACTCCCATACATTTAGTAGTACACAAATATTTGATCCGGGTGGGATTCGAAGCCTTGATCTCTGGCTTGGTAGGCAGGCCCACTACCAACCAACCTTTTAAATAAATAACTTTTAATAAACATATTCGTCATTACAAAGTTACGTCGAACAGAAAAAGTAACATCTGTAAAAAAGTCAAGCTGAATATACAATTTTTATTTATAATATAAGACTAATATAGTATAATTTCGCCATCAATTTTGTTACAGATCATAGCAGCCAAGACTACTATTGGTTGGGAGCTAGCGTTCAAACGAATTCTACGAATTTTATAGTGAGTCAATATTAACCTTCACGAAGTACAATTTTTATGAGGTTCTAATTCTTAATATATATTTCAGACCTGTGCTCCTCGATCAGCCGACTATTATAGTAAGTTCGTTTTCTTTATAATAATTTGATATACATTTTAGTAGGTATCCATTGTACAAAAATCAATACTGATATTTCTTATAGTTGGCAAAGTAGCTCATCTGCCTGTTAGGTACGTTTTAAAGTCTATTCTACTGAACCAATTTTAATGAAATTGGGTACACAAATAGAGTGAGTGATCTGGGAATAGTTTAACTTTTCACGAATAACGATATATACCTTTTTTTTAACGTTTGGAAATGCAACGCATCCAACGCATCCTCCTCTGCAGTTTTCCTGCGTGAGGGGGTATGTGGGACTCGCGAAAAGCCATACCCACTAAAACCCAACGGTGGCCACCGATCATCTTCGGCGGCAGGGATTAACAGCCAGGCCTTGTACCCCCAAAGATATCACGATATATACCTAAGCTTAAAAGAGTTAAAATAATCGACAAAAAAAGGAATTCCACACGCGATCAAACTAGTAAATTAATAAATATTTACGAAATATGTATTGATTTTTTTTATGGGTTCAGACTTCAGAAGCATTACAGAACAAATTTATTCATTCATAATTATTAATATTTTTAATTTGTTTATTAATATTTTGGCGATATAGTAATTATTATTAAGGAAAGGGATGGCTCTCTACACAGGCTATGCCTATGCTATGCAAGAGAGACAGAGCCTTATATCTAAAATTTTACAACAAAAGATCAAATAAAGATTTTTTTCTAATTGTTGTTTTTTAGATACTCGGATAAGCAAGTGTATCTTTGAGTCACAAAACCAAATGTACTTCGTAACTCTTCAGCCATCCGCTAAAAGTGAGTACAAACAATTTTATTAAAAACTTTAATGAAACTTCTTATTGATCCGATTTAAATCCTTTTCTATTTATTTTTTGCTTTTTTGCTTTTATTTTTTATAGTTTAAGAAAGAGGACAAAGTAGGTAGTTTTTATTAACATAACTGTTAAGTTATATGTATGGAATGACACATGAGCTATAAAAATACCTGATTTTGTACGCGGGGAAACCGAGTGGCAAAACTAGTTCATATAATTATAATGTTTTTACCTATTAATAATTATTATTTTTAGACACAGGTCTTGATAGCTACGGCTGGAGCATTTATATGGACGAAGATATAATATACGTAAACAATCCTGTTTTAAACGGTTAGTAAACAAATACATATTTGGATTAAATGAACTTTTCTGAACACAATGAATTAATTAATTTGTTATTATTTTTGTAATAATTTTAACTGCTCCATATTTATACAACGCTTTAGTAACCAAGAACATTTTGTTATAGGTAACATACTAGCTCTTTCCATTGAAGAAAATAGTTTTTTCCAACAGATGTACAGACTCTATGATATCGAAGAAACGGCTCTTAATTTTGGTAAGTTTTGACGGGAAAAGATATAAGTAGATATTATTAATATACTTTATACCTATTTAAAACAACGTTTCGTTCTGTTACGTTTTTTTTTTTAAATAATTAAGTTTTTTAATAAAATTACGTTTTTTTGTAGTATTTTTTCCATTTTGTATCTAGTATAACCTTTGTTTTTTAGGGTACAGTATAGTAAATGGTAAATTCTTCTCAAACGAATTTTCGTCACTTGCAGTAAGCTCTACGTATGGAGAATACGGTCAAGGAAAGGTATGACTTTAATTAATTATTTCATCACATAGTATAAAACAATTTTTTTATCATACACTAGCGCTTCGCGGTTTCACCGGCGGTGGCTCCACTTCTGTTGGTCTTAGTGTGGTCATAAACCTTCCTCGATAAATGGGCTATCCAACACCGAAAGAATTTTTCAAATCGAACAAGTAGTTCCTGAGATTAGAACAATCAAACAAACAAACTCTTCAGCTTTATATATAAGATTAGATTTACTTTCATAAACAATATTTTAAGCTAAGATTTTAAGCTGAATCAAAACATATTATGTATAAGCACAGAATAGTTAATAGTACGGGTTGGTTCATACAATCCATGCTAAAATTTTATACAAGTTTTATAAAAATTTTGCTATGTTAAAACTTAAACGTTACATATATGTTTTGTCGCGTCTTCCAGATATTTTTCTTCGAAGGCATTTTAGAAGTGTGGTCGATCTCTGACGGCGAAGTGGGGTCGATGTTTGGCGCGGTCCTGGCAGTAGCCAACCTCGGAGGACCACGGTCGTCCTTGCTGGTTGGCGCGCCGACACACACGACCAAGACAAGAAGCTATGATGTTGGGGCCGTGTATTTGTATACACCGGAGTATAGTACAGACGTAAGTAGCGTATTAATGATATATTATGTATAGGTACAGTGATTTTTTCTTTTCAAAAATTGCTGTTACATATAAAGAATATTTGTGTGTAGCACGCGTACGTTAATAAGAATTTTTTTTAATATTTTCTTCGTTGGAGATTAATATAAAAGCACTATCACTACAGGGAAAATAAATTTGATTCCTATTGATGAGATGTCAATTCTAAGATAAGAAATACGATCCTATTATATATTTTTGTTGAATAAATAATGCATTCCAAAAAATAACTTTGATGGCTAGTTACAAGATAAACTAAATATAAAATAGCTGAAGTTTATACGTATTGGAAAGTAGGGAACCTCTTGAAAGAGTTGAGAGCCTATTGAATGGCCGAGAAAAATCATACTCCATTCAAGACGTACGAAGATCAAAGATATTGATATTATGTTACGGAATATGAAGGTTTTTTTTGACGGAAACACGTAAACGATAAATCTTATTACAATATGAGGTGGAATGTAAGTTGCTGTATACATAGTAAATATTGTATTGGGTAGATGTCTTCGGAATTTTATTATTTAGAACCAGGATTACATGTAGATAGAGATGTTACGTTTCTTTTATTGATGTTAGATAAATGTGTCTATTAGAAGCTGTATTTGTTAAATTACAAATTCTTGACGTTGAATCTTCTGCTTCTTCCAATTTTTATAAGAAAATTTAACTATAACTTTTTAGTAGCGCAAAAAAATCATGCTAAGATCAATATGAGCGAAGCAATGACAACGAGTAGATAATGGTTAAAAATGCCGGAAAACCGACACAAAAACGTAATCGTGGGTTAATTAACAACACAGTAACATATTTGATATATTTGTGTTTCAGATATTGAAGTTACATAGAATTATAACAGGAGTGTCGAATGCAGGCTACTTCGGAGCAGCAATAGCTAGTGTAGGAGATATGGACGACGACGGCCTTGATGGTATGATTTCAATATAAATACCTAATGCCGACGATTTACAAATTTGTATTCCTAAGCTTCAAGATTGTCCTATTTAAAATTATAAATTCTCAAACAAACAGAAGTGGCGATCTCAGCTCCATATGAAAACGATGGGAAAGGCGCAGTATACATATACACTGGCGCAGGTTTACTCGCCGGCCACTCGTGGGCGCAAAGGATAGAACCACCTGCAGACACCATGTACACTTTTGGTTTGAGTCTCTCTGCGTTAGATGATTTTACATTGAACGGGTGTGATGGTATGTTTTAAAATTTTACTTACCATATTATTAATTTATAAATGCTTTATAGTGAAATACTGAAAATTAATACAATAATTTTTGAGATTTTCTTACCCAACCTAAGCTACGTAGGTAATTTAAAATTCTAAAAATAAACTAGCAAAATGAAGATGTTATAAAAACAAGACATCCAATTTTATAAAAATTCAAGTATCTAGAATAGACTACAGGCCCATGTTGAATAATTTATGGGTCATTTGAACCACCAGGTGACCTATCTAGAACGATATAAGAGCATAAAATAATAAGATTCAGCACTATGCTACCACTTGTAATCTGTCCACCTGAGTGCACATGAGAATTCGAAAGTACAGGTACCTAGAGATTTTTTCAATGTTGACCATAAATTTTTCAACACGGGCCTATAGTTACCTTCTAGTAACTTTATTAATCAAGTCAATATTTTATATGTGCGTGGTTTAAATATGTTAAAGACAAAGTAGATGATTTCTATCGAAAATAAAGTTATAAAAATACGTGTGACAAGAGAATTTAAAACACTATATATAAATTTAATTTATCAATGATGTAAGTATATTTTATTCCGCTGCTTTTTTATGAGTTTTTTTATTTATTTATTTTTAATTTTAAATGCTCTACGTAGCGTAGCACGTAGCACGTGCAGCGTAGGTAAATGTCATAAAAATTATATATTTGTCATTTTGTGTATTGTGTGTATAGAATTGAATATTTTTTCTTCATCTTTCTTATTATGCCGTCTAAAAAGGGTATAATTATATTAATATGCTATTTCTGATAAGGTTTGGCGATTGGAGCCCCTCGTAGTAATATGGTTGCTCTATATAGAGGCATACCATTAATAACAGTCGTCTTATCTACAAACTATACACTTGCAAAGGTAATATATTAAATGATGTATGAAGGTTATATGATGTAACTAGATTTCCGCCCGCGGCTTCGCCCGCGTTTTCAAAGGAAAACCCGCATAGTTCCCGTTCCCGTGGGATTTCCGGGATAAAACCTATCCTATGTGTTAATCCAAGTTACCCTCTATATGTGTGCTAAATTTCATTGTAATTGGTTCAGTAGTTTTTACGTGAAAGAGTAACAAACATCCATACATCCATACATCTATACATCCATACATCCATACATCCTTACAAACTTTCGCATTTATAATATTTACATCCATACATCCTTACAAACTTTCGCATTTATAATATTAATAGGATCATAGAAGATGAATTTAAATTTTAAAAATATTAATTGTGTTATTTTTTTTTCAGAGACCTAAAGATGCAAATTCCTTTGACATTGAAGTTAAATTAAATGTGAACTATTCTCGTAATTTGGGACGAATTGACGCTGGTGGGTGATATTGTTTTATATAGAAATCCCAATTACTCTAACTAAATATAATAAAATCATAGGGTTAAATCAGATATATCTTATATATAAAAATGAATCGCAAAATGTGTTGGTAAGCGCATAACTCGAGAACGGCTGAACCGATTTCGATAATTCTTTTTTTATTATATTCCTTGAAGTACGAGGATGGTTTTTATGTAGAGAAAACGTAAATATGTACCACGGGCGAAGCCGGGGCGGACCGCTAGTATGTAATATAAGAGTCACTCTTATTTTGAACAAGCCAAAAAAGAAACTATATTCAAGATTGTTCAGATTTCAAATTTTATTTTATTATTTTAGTTCTAGCAGTGAAAGTAGAGATAATGCACCCAAATGCAAAGTTGGCAGATGCAGGCGCGGACGGTACATACACATATAACGTGGCTTTGGCTTCTAATGACACTGAGATGTCGAGAAGAATCAAAATCTTAACTCCAGCTGTAAGTATATCTTGATCATACTTCTAATTTCCTAAAACCTTTGTATTGTATTATATGATAGAAAATAAAGATATTTTGATAATTTGAAAAAATAAAATACGTGTTGTATTTCATTTTTATCAAATGTGACGTAATATTGGAAATGTTTCATTAATAATTTATTTGACATCATATAAATTAAGCGGCACCTATATTAATTACCATACATGGTAACCTCATTAATAATTCTTACTCATGGAACTATAGTCATTTCTTACTTAATTTCATAATGTCCAATTGACGCATCGTAGATATAATTTCTCACTGGAAATGGATGCCTATTAATTTAATTCAATTTAAAAATTACATAACTAGAGGTAAACATCCTTCATTTTCTTGTCTTAAACTTTACGCGAGTCTCTTTAAAATTAAATAGTTTAAAAGTCATTCATTTCTAAATAGAGGTTCTTAACAGGAAGGTGACTACGAGCAAGTGATATCTTACAAAGTATCAGCTGAACTGGTCCACGATCCAATGTCAGCGAAGCACTACAGAACATCTCAAGTGATGCTGAGTGACCGCAGCATCCTCCTCTCACTAGGATCTATATGGGCGGCAGACTGCGGCAGTATGGAATGCAACCCGAAGTTTACTGCAAAATTGACGTCATCGATGCCGTAAGATTTTGCCTTACTAATAATAAATGCAACTTGCAAGTGTTTATTTGTGTTTTTAGTTCTGACAATTTGTAGATGATTTTTAGTTTTTGTTTAAAAAAAAGAAAACACGTCGTACAGAGCGATTCTAAGGTATGATTTTCGTGTCTAGATAATAAAGGTTAGAGAGTGGTATAGGCTACTTTTTACTGCGGTGAAACATCTCACTCCCATAGGAATTGCCTTTGACTTTTGAATTAATAGAAAGATAATATAGATAATTATTAGTAATTTTTCAGTGACTTAATGCTAAAAACTATTAATATAGGTATGTATACGTACAAATTTGTTCTAGTTAAGTGTTATCAATAATAATTTTTTAAAGCATTTTCGAACTGATAATAGGTATCTCTACCTCTAAGCTCTACCGACATTAAAAGAATTTCTTCGGTGCAGTTTACTACTCCTTTCTAGCCTTTTATCATTGTGGGCTTTCGGCTACAGAAATACTACAGAAATAAAATATCATCATCAGGTAACACAAATAGTTCCAATATATAATGAACATTTATACGATTCGTCATTTAACAGGAAAACCTATACACCTTGGACATCAGACAACGAAACAGTATCGATATATCTTCACAATGACGGCGAAACTGCGTACTCAGCGTGTGTCAAGTTACGGGTACATACTGCTCGTATACTCCAACCTTCGTCTAGTTGTGTAAGAATGGATGACGATGTTCTCATTTGTAAGCCGAAGACGCTCCTGCGAAATGGTGATTTCTGGGTATGTCTTGAAAATGTTGTATGTTTGATTATTATTTTTTTTTTATTCTATGAAGACATGTGAATTGTTTTCTCTTTATGATAGCCACATTTTAACACTATTAAATCAATTTCTCATAAAAATAGACTTTAGTATATTATTATTAAAAATTTATCTATCTCAGATTTCTCATTTAGTATTTTTTTTTTTTAATTAATTGTAAGTAGGTAGGTAATGTAGATATGTTAAAAGAGTCATTTATAAAAGATACTTTAAATTATGGTACATATATTTTTAACTATTCCAGAATATCACCAACATTTATTTGGAGACAAGCGACTTGACGAGCAATGATAAAACCATTCAGATCGATTACGATGTGTACAACCACTGCAACAAGGACGAGAAAACGCATTACGAAGAAGTGTTCGTTCTCGAGTCAGTCAGTACTGGGATCATTGTACAAAGGTACCTTTTGTGAATTTGATTTTGTTATTATGTAGCCACAATCACCCTCAAAATATGTCAAAAAAACTTTAGTTATGCGTACCTACCTGTATCAGGTTTTATTACGAACGTATGCAGACTGAAAATTAGGTATTGTCGTATTGTGCATTTTCCAGCATATTTCAGTCAAATAATAAGCTTCCTCCTGTTAAGTATGACTATCGGATATTAACTAAGACTTATTATGATTATGATTTAATTATTATCATACGCGATTTTACGTAACTAATTAAAATATATATATAAATTTAAATTTTTCAAATTGTGAGAGTAGGTACCTAGATATTAAATGTTTAATTGATTTCGTATACTTAATACTTGTAAGTATTTATATACCTATCTTTTTGCTTTACCAGAGCTTCAAACGTCGAAGGGGCAGTTAATATAACGAAGTTGGAAATTGAAGAGGGGAAGCGCCTACAACACTCATATACGGTAAGCGTCTGTTGTTTTATATTATTATTACGTAATTTAAATGTTTAACGTGTCCAGAATATAAATAGGGTGAAGAATTTTCTAGTTAAAATTAGGGTACACTCTTGCGGAAAAATAAAGTTATTGCATCGAAAAAATACGGAAGAGCATAATAGTCACTAAATTATCGCTATTTACTATTATGTACGTATTGTACCTACGTATTTTATGAAGTACCAGGTGAGGAGCGATGGTGCAATCAAATTCATGGTTAGGATCTCGGACTTCGAAAGTCGAGAGTTCGGGACTAGAGGATGTTATTTTTCAATTTAGCTGCACAGTTGCACACTTCCCAAATCACCATTCCTCAATCGGTGAGATAAAACATCGTGTGATAACCACCTAGATTATAATTATTAATAATATACAATATATTTACACGAATTAAAAAGTTCGACGGCATGTCAGCAAGCTCGATTTTGGCCAGAGTGGTTGATTATATGGCCTGATAGGTCATAGGAGAAGCCATAAAACTGACTTCGATTTAGTCGTTAATATCAAGTAGCCTAATCGATTCATTTTAGTTTTTTATCTTTATAAACCTGAAAATCAATATTGTTACAGATCAGTAATTTAGGTCCAACAAACTGGGTTTCCGTCAAATGTGAAGTAGTATTACCGAGAAGAAAATATTTAGAAGTTATGGAAAATCCAATTGAGGTTAAAATAATATAATAAAATATTTTAACTATTATTACAATAATAATAACGAGTTTTACCTTGTTCTTTTATCTCTTTATTTAAGCATGAAACTACACTAATTTATATAACAATATTTCAGATAAATACCGAGAAATCTGTAATAAAATGTAACGTTAATGCGAACGAAGGTACTGAAGATGTCATAAAAGCATTGTGTAATATTGGAGACCTGCGGAGGAATAAAGCGACTAAAATTTTCATAAGCATGTTTGTTCTGCCGAAAGGATTAGGTAGGTATGAGAATCTTTTAACGAAAATATGAATGTTTTTATTTTTCGATGCGATGGTTAAAAGCCCAACCAACAAGAATTATTACTTAGCCCCCATTTATTACCTTTACCATAGATAATATAATACCAGTATTATATTACCTACTAGTACCTATATCTGTATAATATACCTAATTAAAGGAAAATTTAATTACCTACATAAACGGTTAAATGGTGGGTTGAATATGAAACCAGTTTTTCTTTCTTCCTTGGTTTGGAAGCTTTCTATGTACATAAACCAAGTTTAGTACCTAGTAGTAGATTTGTAGTACATAATTTTAACTTAAATTTGTCTTCCCTTTAATTAAATAAATGTGCCCATATAACCTGCGTCTGTATGGTTCGTTAAATAATAACGTCAGTGCTTTTACATAAATATTAAAATTAATAAAAAAGCTCTATTTTGTCTCAAAAAAGCTCTATTTGGTGTCTAGGGGTCTATGCAATTATTGTTAACCTATGTTTCTGTAGATTCTTGATTAAAAATACTGTTATTAAATTTATTATTTCTCAGAAAACATAATATATAAAGAAAACGTGGAATTAACGACTAAAATAACTTTGATGTTTAATGAGCCAGAAACTTACAGGTAAGCGAAAAATAATTTGAAGTTTTTAAATATTAATATGTATGTAGTTTATAAATTTATAATACTTACATGCCTAAATATAAATAAATATTCATAAGTATACATAATATAGGCTGTACGTACTTACTTATCTGAATAGTTACTATCCTTAAAAATCCCTAATATAATAGTCGGTCTAGTAAATAATAAATATACATAAATCTAGTCCTTAATAATAAGGACAGTGAGATTTACAAATTTGTAAATTTAATTATTTATTTTTCAGCATAACAAACACGCTCTGCTACTACCGTGAAACTGTATCATTCTGGATTATATTACTGGCCATTCTATTTGGTCTGATTATAATAATCATTATAGGCTATGTACTTTATAGGGTAAGTAACTATGCAAATAGATTCATCACATCATCATCACATCAGCCTATTCCCGTCCACTGCTGGACGTAGGCCTCTCCCAGATCGCGCCACTTTTCTCTTTCCTCGGCATACCGCATCCACCCAATACCGGCCACCTTCTTCAAGTCGTCAGTCCATCGCGCCGCAGGGCGTCCTACACTACGCTTGCCTGTACGTGGTCTCCATTCGAGTACATGCCGACTCCATCGACCGTCTGTTCTCCTACACACATGGCCAGCCCACCGCCACTTCAACGTGCTTATTTTGCGGGCTATGTTGGTTACTTTGGTTCTTTGTCGGATAACCTCGTTACGAATTTTATCAGACAAAGAAACTCCTAACATAGCTCGCTCCATAGCTCGCTGCGCAACGTTGAACTTATGGATGAGTCCGCATGTAAGAGTCCACGTTTCGGCTCCGTACGTCATTACAGGCAGGATGCACTGGTTAAATGCTCGCGTTTTCAAACTCTGAGGGATTGACGACTTAAATATATAGCTAAGCTTGCCGAATGCTGCCCAACCCAGGCGAATTCTTCTGTTGGCTTCCACTTCGAAGTTTTGTTTGCCTAGCTGGATGTTTTGGCCAAGGTAGATATAATTTTGCACAACCTCAAGCGTGGATTCATTAATGATCACAGGCCTTGGGACTGCGTGCGCGTTGAACATTACCTTCGTCTTGTCCAAATTCATCTTGAGGCCTACCCGTTGTGAAGAATCGTTTAGGTTGTTCAGCATATCGTCAAACTGTTGCACGGATTCCGCTATTATAACTATATCATCTGCAAAGCGCAAATGCGAGATGTATCGACCGTTGATGTTGATTCCGCGTTCTTTCCAATCGAGTGTCTTGAAGATGTCCTCCAACGCATTTGAAAAAAGCTTTGGCGAAATAACATCACGTTGCAACTGGATTGGTCTTGTACTCTGCCCTTGTACTTGAACGGTCATCGAAGCGGTTTCATAGATACACCTCAGCACATCGATATAGCGGTAATCAATTTGAGCTCGCTGCAAAGAGTCCAACACTGCCCAAGTTTCGATGGTATCAAAGGCTTTTTCGTAGTCAACATATGCCAGACAGAGAGGTCGATTATATTCTTCCGTTTTTTGAATAATTTGTCTTAGTGTGTGTATGTGATCTACGGTACTGAAACCTTGTCGGAATCCTGCTTGCTTGCTCTTGCTTGCTCAGCTCAAATAGATTTATATATATAAATTGAATGAATGAGATTTTGTGCTCCAATCTCCATAGTCTATCATAGGATGTTAGTGATTTTTTTTTATCTGGTAATATATACCTAGTTATAGTCTTTTATTTTTTTAAGTAGATAGGTAGGGTCTTTATTTTGATATACCTAAAATCGTTCCAGTGTGGTTTCCTGCAAAGGAAGAAGAAGCAACGTCTTGACAATCTAAAGAAGTCCATCAGAAAGCAAAACTCAGTAAGTACCAATATGTTTTCAACGCGCAGTCATTTTCTACTGAAGAAAGCTTTACAAAAGCTATCTATTTAAAATCATTTTAACATAACGAAAATAAAAATGTGTGACGGAAGACAATGAAACTAAAAACTTTACTTTACTGTATTCCAAGAGCTATCTCGATTTTTAACTAGATGGCAGTAGTTGCCATATAAATCAGTGACTCGTTTGCAATTCAATCTTGTGATAATATTTAATTGAACTATTACAATAAACCGATATTATGTTGTTTAAATTTATTATTAATAGTTAACAGTGCTTTGTATCAAACAGATATAGTAAATTTATTTATCATGAGGAGTTTTAACTTTCATACTACCTATTTTAGCTTTTCCGATAAAAATATCTCGGCCCGATTTTTCAATCCTTGGTTAAAATTTATCCGTCCAATAAAGTATTACACGAACATTTTAAAATGTCACCTGTAAACTGTCAAATACGGACAATTAGAATACATTTTTGAAATGGTAGTTTAATACGTTATTCGATGAATAAGTTTTAACCAACGATTGAAAAATCAGCCCTAAATCCAAGGTACCTCTTAAATTTCTCAAATTTATATCTTGAACATTATTTACAGGACAGACAAAAGGTCAGAACATCAGGCGCAGAAAGCATTCAATGTGACGAAGAATATTTAGTGCCCGAAGAAGATTCGGTACAACATCATACTGATGAATAATTTTTAAGGGTTATAATATGTGTTTTTGGATTTAAATTCAGATCTCAATCTTTGTTATATGCTTATATTATGAATGTGTGCTTATTAACTAAAAAATTACAAAATTATTTTGAATTTACTTAGTTATTTTTTACTTCTATCAAAGCCCACTAAAAAGTATTATAATTAAAGCTGAATACCAGATGACTTATATAGCTAGAAATACTTTGCCGTAAAATATTAGAAACTATAAATTTATAAAGAATAAAAAAAAATCGATCACGAGGCGGGACTCGAACCCGCATCCTTTCACGCCAGTGACCCGTTATTAGAATCTATATTTTCTATTCTTATCTGTATCAAGTCCCTCATAATGTAGTTTTGTATATTCGTATAATTTTGTAATTCGAAGACTAAATGTATATTTCTGCTATGTAATCCCAAAAGTGTTCAGCAGTTTTACGTCAACTTTAAACTTAAACAAAAAAAGTTTGCCCGTACCCCACCCTGTAACCAACATCTAAAATAGGAAGGCAATAAATAAAACAAAATATAATTATGCAATAGTTTTATTGTTAGAACGGGTCCAATGGTGGAGCTACGCCCGCTACACTACCGCTACACAGATAACTACCAACTCTCACTGCTCATCTCTTACCTTCCCGGAAGTCTCGTTTACACATCATTTACACTCAATTAACACTACAATTACATTTATTAGAGTAGATATTAAGCACGTCACGTTTACAATGCTCTTACTCCCGGTACCTAAGTAGCTTCACAATCTAATACATTTATACTCTGCATTACAAATCTAGTTAGAAAAATGTACCTTATTGTTACTGTATTACGGTCTATACTTGTTTGACACACTAAAGCTGTATTCACATTGAGCGACGAAATGAAATGATATTTTCTAACTAGGTTTGTACTGAGCGACACATATTGGCTAGTACACGAAATAGTCGACTGAGTACAAGTGAGACATTGCTATTATCCGTGTGTCCGGTACAAGACGCTAAAAAATTATTACAATAGTTTTGGCAGTTCGCAACAATGGTAAAATGCAACTAACTCGACAGTAATACAAATATATTTACAATCGTCCTGTCACCTTCCAACTAAATCACAATCCTAAAAGTGTGACGTAACTAATCGAATATAGGAAATCGATAGGTCCCTATCGCAAATAAAAGCAACTCCGACTATTTGTCTAACTTCCGCAAAATGACATTGGATGGTTCCTTATAAAAATTCTCAAAATACGCTCAAATCTCAAACGCTTTATTTATTTATTTATTTATTTAGACATACCAACAGAGTACACATAAAAATTATAACAATTAGATCTAAACAACTAACGAATATTAATGTGATGTATACACCAATTACAGGTATGCACAAGAAAACTTAAACATATAATTACGTTACTGTTATTTTAAGTGCTTAAATAAATTTAATTACAAAAATAAAAATAAATAAATCGTTAAACATTTTTTTTTACTGAATTTTTGTACCAAACAAGAATTTAGTAATTTTTTTGCGAAAAACTACAAGTGAATCAAAATTTATGTCTATTATACCACCCAACGACTTACATAGGTCATTAAAAGTACTACATGTAACGCTTTATAATCTTCTTTTATTGTTTCGTTTGTAACACGACAAATTTATAAAAGCTCCTCAAAATTTGAGTATATTTTGAGCATTTAGAAATTAAGTATTCCTACTTTATCATGGAACCACTGTCGCTTGCGGAAAGGGCCGATACACAGAAAGCATTTACAGAATCAAAATCGACGCCAGATGGCGCTACTTATACTCCTGTGTGAAACGGCCTTAAGGTCATTACGTACAATTAGTATACAGCCATTTTGAATAATTCTAAAATAAGATCAACTTAAACACGTCTATCAGTGCACGAATATATTTACAACACGACTGGTAAGTGAAAATAAAACGTCTTAAAATACGAAAAAATCTTACTAACGTCCGCACAACTGTATTTTTGAGACACATAATATCGACTGCTTTCATTCTGTTTTAGACTCTAAGTCACATGTCTCAAACATTCAGCCGAGCGGGGATATTTTTTTTATCATTTTATAATTATAAGAAGATTCTTAAGTAATAGAAATTAAAGTAAAAATATGCGACTAAGAGCAGAGGCAGTTTGTTTTTAACATAAAAACTAAAGTCTTATCTTTTTACCGTCTAATATTTACATGAATCGTGCCTCGCTTGCCTCTGTAAGCATTCAAGTGATAAAACTTACGGCTAGAAGAAAAAAATAAATGACTGACCAACATACAAACTAATACGTGCCGAGTTTTAATGTAACCGCCGCTAGGTGGAGTCACATGTTCGTGAACTACCCTCCAGTAGCAATTACACACAAAATCAGCTCATTACCTAAACTAAAGATCACTTGTGTGCTAAATGGAAAGAAACGTGTACTTAAAACAACAAACGAGATCTCTAACAGTCTGGAAACGAATTATTTACAATTACACATTAATAATAATATGTAGAATTAAAAGCGTGTTGAAATACGAATCGAATTCACTTATATGTACAGCAGTAATCGATAATCTAAAACTATTTCGGGTAATAGTCCTCGACTGGGAGAGCGGTCGAAGTTTCCAGGCGTTTCTCGAAGCTTCGACCGCTTTTTGTATACTATTCGGAAGCGACTACGTACAATCTATATACAGGTCATACGCGGCAGCATGGAGGCTGTATTTTTGATCACAGTAACAGTTATCTGTATAAGGCAAGGTGGGGTCCGATGTCCAATACACTATCACGACGCACGTGCACGCATTTTGCGTACCATCTTTTTTTTACTTTAAATTTACAGGAATATTTCTAGAATGTTCTTTTCTGTTTACAAGTTTCTGTCAACACGTGTGATAATAGTATTTTGGGCAGACTCTATTTTGTACCATCTAGGCGGTTATCTGTACCAACACGCAAAAATATACATTGAAGCATCTTTAAAATTATTGCGTATTCGAACAGAAAACCCGCCAACCTATTGGATTTCTATATCGGTTTACATCCCATACCAAACTAATTAATACTACACAATTTATTTACACATTTTATTTAATTATTTTTTAATCAGTAATATAGTTTTGAACTAGATTAAGGCTACGTCCGTTGACACTCGCACAAATCTATGTATTACATGTTAGCGGCGTGATACATAACTACACAAAATAAGGAGAACATCAATTTTGAAACGTATACATATTAAGATTATATCAATGGCCAATAAAGACAAATTACACGCACACTATCACACATCAGAATTATTACATCACTAATAATAAATGCTTGAAATAAACTTTACACACTACTACATGTATATTACCGTAGTATAGACCAAAAGCAGTATATTTATTTTTCATATCTACACCATATTATGTAGACGTATCGATCACTTTTTAATATGAACTAATTTTTATTTTTATACAGGCTTAATAGTTGAATCTACTCAACTTTAAAAAAATAATCAACAAATATCTTTGCATTTAAGTATTAAATTGTGATATATAAAATATTTTACACAATAATTTCTGACGCTCACAATAAAAATGCTGCTTTTCCTCCATCCAGCGATATTAATAATAAAAATTGTAATTACTGAAATATGTCAATTTACTTCTATATCTATCTAACCTAACTACATAAAAATGTCAGTCGATGTTACATACAATGGTGTTTAGGGAAACACAAAACAGGCCGAGTACAGACGGCCGACACGTCGAGATTCATTAGTTGCTTCGACATAAGCGCGTCGCCATCTGAACGCGGCCTTAACGAACACAAAAATCATTATATTTTTTTTTTCATTTTCCATAAAACTAAATTTACCGCTAAGACGTTTAATAATATATTGCAACGTTTATTGCTTGCAATCCACATAACGTTCAGGCACACACCGAAAATCTACCCTCACATACACAACTATCTGATGGAATAGCGAATAAAATGATGTAACTATCCCTAACAAGCATGGCCCTTTAAATACGAGGTATGCAAGTCCTATACCGCCCGCTCTATACTATCTTTGTCCTTCTCCATTCGTTGTACACCACATTGAAACATCCATTTGAATAATACAGGCCAATATTGTGACCGCATTTCAAAGGAACTTATCATAACCTTTCATTACCTTACCCATTGACTGCTCTCTACGATACCAATCTATACTAATCTACAAACATACACCCAACGCTATTATATATAATATAAGTGAAAATATAAAATATTTGGTAAATATATAAGTTTTTTTATTTATTTTCTCTTTCGCAAATGAGAAGGAATCTCGTAGTCTTTTACTTGTATATTTAGAACGCGGTTGCGTCGTAAATGCGAAAAATTTGCATGTCATGAATGTGGTGTATTTTATCGACTTTTTCTAAGATCAGATCATTATCAGAATTATATCTATAAACACTTCAATATATCTCACAGTACACATATAATCCGTAATATATAAACTAAGTGAAATGTAAACATCGATTGGTGTTATCAATTGTACATTGGTGAATTTTACATCTATTAATTTTATTCATTATTGACAAAACCGAAATTTAAAATTACAATTATCATACAATCTTATACATATAGAATACTTCATTTCACTACCAAAATATATACGAAACGTTAGTTACATCAATAAAAATAAGTGTGACCCTCGTCACTATAGCTTTGAAGTTAATGAAACATGTAAAGCGCTCTTGTCATTTTTTTATAATTTTTCATTTTTATCGTAGTGTTGATCACCGTCATCCTACCATCCGTACAAACAAAGAGACAGACGCGAAACAGCGTTCGCCCACAAACACATTGAGATCAAAATTGCTTGCGCGTTCGAAACAAAAATTCCCGTTCGGCGTTTGCGTTTTTTTCGTCGTTAGCGAGGGAGATAGCGCCCAAAGCCCTTGAACAGAGTCTTAGCGAGTGCGTATTTAATATAGGGCGCGCTTGTCGAAGCCGCGCTTAGACTCGCGTCATTCCCACTGGTGCGGCGACGGCGGCAGCTCCGACGGGTGCGCGACTGTCGAGCTGCAAGTCGCGAGTCGCATGGATTAGTCGCAAGTCTGTGTCGTGCTTTACCCACACCCAGGCCACTGGACTTGTGTTGGAATCAAACTTTACTTTGCAAAGCAATTTTTATTTTTGTGACAATTTTATTTTATACGTATTTCGTGAGTATTTTTTGTTTCAATTTAAATTATATCTTTATAAATAATGATCCCAACACACTTCACAAAAATTTTCGACCATGCATTGTTTTGAAATTTTTAATTTAATTTAATGTTTTTTTGTTGTCAAAATATCAGAACTGTAAAATTGCATTGCAAATCAAATCTACTGAAAGTCTACTACTTATAGAAAAAGACAAAATCACCACAACCGAGTGCTTGGCACTTTGCTCACTGCCTACTCATGCACTAAATACTTTTCGGGACAAACATTTTT
>CAJQZN010039594.1:0-10611 GCA_907164685.1 Colias eurytheme | reverse complement strand
GGCATCATCAGCTTTTTCAAACGATTTCTTTCGGCCTTCTTAACACTGTATGTCGTGCTTGTTCAGATATTACCAGCTTTCATATTGGTTTCATCTTTCACCCGTCTCTCGGCTATAAAAATCTTGTTTAGTTTCATTTACGCTAAAAAAAGTGAATCAATTATATAGGTTCCGCGTAATGCGAGGAATTTACCTTTTCCAATAAAGACGTTTGAGTTTAAGACAATCTTATCTAGATATAATAAAAATGAAGCCAAATCTGTTGCCAAGCAAATTCAAGAACGGCTCAACCAATTTGGCTATTTTTTCTCTTTTTTGTTAAGGCACAAGAAAGGTCCTTATGGAGAGAAAACACGAAAAAGGGGAAGTAGGGCAGAATAACGTCTGCTAGTGCAGCTAGTACCTACATAGTTAAATAATATATGTGCTTTTGTTCATTGTTCGCACTCCATTTCCTATAAGAATAATTTATAGAGTCCACCTAACTTTTACTTACCTAACGTATTTGACCTTAAGTAAGTGGATTACCTAGCCATTGTAGGATTGAATTCTTATGTATCCTAGGAAGGTTAACGACTTCTTAAGGACGTCTCATAACAAAAGACAATTCAAGTACGTAACTTATTACTTTCCTGAGCAGTACCTATAATTATGTAATTTCTGATAATTTAGTATAATTAATAAGGATTTACAAAATTAAATCTGCAATGGTAATAAAAATGTAGGCACGTCTTAGTTTTAAAGGAAGCTGTGAACTTTTACCGGTTAACTAAATAACGGACGTAATTTGATTTCACATATGGAAGGACGACTTTATGAAGCAATGCCTTCCTTTATTACGTTAGTGTTAATAATTATTAATTATTAGGTAATATTACATCAAAAGATTTGGAAAGTCAGTCAGTCAAATAAAAATAGCTCTTATAATCAATAATGATAGTATAATTAATTAACTATTAAGTCGAAGCAGCAGGTACAGTTATTATATTGCTCTACTATGAGACCTCTGTTAATTTAGCGCCGTTATTCTGATACCGATTCATAGTGATTAACTTTCAAAAATTGTAGAAAATCAATTTTACTGCTCAACTTAACGCTGATCGAAAAATAAACAGTTGATTTTTTATTATTTATGATGTAGTCTTAATTGTTTTGAAGAAACTAAATTCAATCATAGTTATAAATTATAATATAATTAATTTAATTCAGATGTAGTTAATTGAAGTGAAACTTCTTTATCGGGGTTGGAAAAAAATTAGTGTAAGATTTTTTCGTTACGCGTGACATTTTTCCGTTACGCGCAATGGTTACGCGCCATCTTTTTCTTATCCCTACCATGCGTGATTCGACGTATTTCTGTAAAGTTGTAAGTATTTATAGTAAATTATTTTTTGAAAAATAAGGTCATAAAGAAGTTTCACTTCTTACGTGCGTGCGTACACGCACACATTTTTTATTGCCTATTCTTTTCTGATTTTTCAAAGTAACTACCTAAATAATCAAAATTTAACATTCGTTTTGTGTTCTTTAATAATAATGACAGCAACGTCGACACACCCAATGTTTTTCTTCAATCATAACTCATAACCGTAACATTAAGTTGAAGTCACATTAGTATGATGTTTACAGTTTACACAATTACAGTTATCTTATCATACGTTTCTTTTCCATTTCGTCATTCAATCATAGTAAACAATTACTGGTTTTTGGCTTAATATTACAGATTTTAGCAAAGACGAAAAATTTGAACGCAAACACAAAGGCATTGCTCAATGCTCAGGTGTTCGGAGATGTGACACCCACGATTACGTAAAGAAGCGTGCGACGTAGTATCGTTCCACCTCTATCATTCCCATTGCATTCCTATAAAGGACAGACCAATCAGCAATAATTCTTTATTTACGAGCTACGGTACCTACTTGTAAACCTTGGCGATATAAACCATCTTTAGAAATAGAGAAACAAAACAATCTCTTTTTGCCTTTCAGTATGCGAGCCTAATAGCATATAATATGTTTTCGTATAATGCAGGTAGCGTCTTCGTTGTTGAGAATATAAATTTGTTTTACTGTTCTCTCTCCTGTAAAATTTCTACGGAATGTATAATTAAATATTCAAAACCTCCTTGCAATTTTCTAATGTGCCTACCCAATTTTGAGATATTTTCTTGAATGAATATGGAATATCGATCAGTTCAAAGAATAAGTTAATCTTTCATAAGCCTGTGGGGATCAAATCATCCAGGTGGCTAAGGGACGTGATCACGTGAACTCGTATCTATGAATAGCATCGCAGGCTCGCGGAGAGCCCGGCTCAGAGGTCGGACGCGGTTAATTGACGGCGAGGCGGCGCGCCCGGTTTGACCGCCGCTTATTTTATGGCATTTCTAACTAAACGCCCCGGGTTTTTCCCATTCGCGAATAATTCATGAATTTCTGTAATATTTAAATCATACCGCGTAGTTTTTCATTTGTAAGTGTTTAACTTCAAAAAAGGAGTTTTCAATTCGACTGTATTTTTTTATTTCTTGGGTTTTTTTTACAGTTTACTTCAGAAAGTTCTGACGACTGGAGTTCCGACTGGGTGAAGTGATTTTGATGATTCTTTTTTACTTCTTAATTCTTTATGTGATATCGAGCTGTAAATCTTAAATTCCTTGAATTTAAAAGAGCAATTAAGACTGGTTGACATATTATTGATCGTTACCGTTACTCATTAATATATTTTGCATTTGCATTTTGCAATCTATTTTTTATAACCGACTTCAAAAAAAAGGAGGAGGTTATTGTAGTATTGTTTATTAATTTATGATTTCTTTAACGATAATATAATAACCGTACTCCTTTTACGTCTGCGTTGTGTTATTTTTAAATAAAAAGTGAAGTCCCATGTCCCCAAGTGGGGTAAGGGGCAGATGCATTATACATCTGTTTCACTGATCGATTTTCTTTAGGGACAAATAGGTGATCAGCCTTCTGTGTCCTACCAGACCGAGACATTTTTTTTGTTCTTCGTCTCCACCGGGAATCGAACCCAGGACCCCTCGGTGCTACGCACACGCGTCAACCACTGTATTATACCAAGGAGGCGGTCAGTTATTTTTAAATAATTGGACATTAAATAAAAAAGGGGGAAACAGGTACAACCTCTTCTTTCTAAAGTGAATATAATATATTATTAGGTATGTATACCTACTTAGGTTTATTTTTTTCGCAAAATAAGTACTTACCTCAACATTTATCATAAATCATAATGTCATGAACTCTTGCTATTGCTAGGTACGTATTGATAAATTTAGTATTGTACATGAAAAATTTTAAAACATGTGTACGCTGTGAGGTGGCAGAAAGCAGCTCTTTTTGGTCTAACGGTAATTTGAGTGTGTTTTGTTGGTGTCATGCTACCGCGGCATTAGCCGGAAGTTAGGAATCCCTTCAAAGCATGTCGCCCAGCGCCCTGTTTTTGTTTTGTATCCTAGCAGTATTGATCGGTCGATTTCTTTGGTTATACACAAACAGCTTACCAAAGTAAAGAAAGCAATCTTTAATAATTTTAAAGTGCTGAGATTAGTGGAAAAACTTGCCATAGTTATGTAAATAAAGTGTACTTAGTGTTCTTAGTATTGACATCATATCTTCAAGTATTTATATAGGTAGGTATGTACTTTTATGTATCCACTTTTGGCACCATAAGAAAGTGATAGCGCGACATACCGTCTAATTTCTTAAACCCTTTCCATTAGACTTGTAGGTATATTTATTCAATAACTTATAATATAACCTTTGAAGATAATAATTGTATACCTGTATCGTAATATATTTTGCAATCTAATATTTAACAAATAGCCAATGTGCGGATCAGGCCATTGCTCTTAGCTTGGATTGGACTAAGAGAAAAAAAAAAGGGAACAGTTGTCGGCCGGGTAGAAGGGGATTCACGGCTGAGCGGGCACGTACCACCTGCGTTATAGCGGCAGTACACATGGGGCCAAGGCGTTGGGCCAACGTGTTGGGAAAAAATGAAGGATATCAAGATTCCTGTTCACACATTGGCGTACTGATCATTCTGCATTGGCGCTTCAAAGATGGACATAGTCCGTAGAAGTTCTTGCAGCCGCGGCAATTTAATTATATACAGTGCGTTTAATTATTACGTACATGTGCATCAATAACAATGAGTGTACTCTGCCGTCTGCGATGATACCATTTTCCAATCTCTATTGTCCTTTTTTTATAACTGTATAAATAAAACATTATTATGTTTAGATTTTTTCAAATGTTTAAAATGTGTACATTTTACATTTAATTTAATTTTAACTACTTACCTATAAAACGAAACTTTAAAGATTAGATTTTAGATATTATTTTATTAAATGATAATATTATTTATGTAATAAAGCACAATTTGATCAAAATAATGCTCATTGTATATTGTTATTTAATTTTTAAGAACAAGTAACTTTTTAATACTATTTTACTCATTTTATAAATATATTCATTTTTTTATCGCATTGTATGAAAGTTAGATAAGAAAAACATCTAGAATAATATAATAAATAGAAAATAGAACATCTAATTATTTATTGAGTCATATGGTTTTATTTTTGTGTAGTTCATGCCGTGGATTCCAAATTATTCCTTCATGTCGATACAAATCTACGAATTGTAAAACCTCGGCGCCGCCATCGCTATCGGAACATGGTTAAACGTAAATTTCATTGACGCGCAACGATACTGTCTCCGCTGACGAGTAACAACAAACTGAACAAGACACCAACGTGTGAACGCTGTTTGTGGAGCGCGCCAAGATCCTTTGATGTGTGCACAAAAAACCGACAACATTCGGTTGGCCTGCCAATATTGGCGCCAACTAGGCTAATGAAGCCAACATACCGCCAAGTAGCTCTCTACACGTTGGCCCAACCCGTTGGCCCAACACGTTGGCCCAATGTGTACTGCCACCTTTAGACATTACCGGAGAATTATACTGCAGGCCCTCTTATCAGACTTTTAATGGTATACCACCAATATGCATAGAAAAAACAATGTTTTTGAGTATTATAAAATATATCATTATATGAAATGAATAAATAGGTTATCAAAATTCAGTAGTGTAGAAGCTACTTGTATTAACTTAATTAAATTACTTGTCGTCCCGGCATGTACCCATTTTAATTATAACGATTGCTTTACTAAATATGTATAAACTAGAGAGGAGTGTAATATAAAATAAAAATAAAGTAAACAAACAAGCTATTCTGTCTATAAACTAACTATTGAATAAAAAACGTTAAAAACTTTCTCTTTCGAAATTTGAAATGTTTGTGTCTAGCAAATAATAAAACGCGGCGAATTAATTGGCCAATATACTCATAACAATAAGTATTTACCGACAGATAAGTGAGATTTGAGTAGATTATGTAATTTTGTTTGTATTGAAAGTTTCCTAATAAATTAAACGCTATCTAACGGTAGGTACTTACTACTTCATAAGCGTCAGATTAATATCTGAGGATAAGGAAAAAGACGAAGTAGTACACTTTACACCTACTTACTAGCGTAGATCAGACCCATGTGAGTTTCTATCTGATGTCCTATGGAGCCAATTGTCTCATGTAAATATTTTATTAAAGCTAACATTTAGTTTTTCAAAATCCAATACCACTTGCTCACCCATACCAACCAACTTTGCTTCGAACCTAGAAGAATAAAAATTACTGCCTTCTTTCTCATTGATGAGATGATGTTATTGTATCCTATATACCTGTAAATTTACAAAATTAAAAAGAAAACCATGGTTGAAATATCAATTCCGATATAATTGATCTAAGTAATATAGAGACAAGGAAATAAATTTTTCCAGTTTTTATTGTTTTCCTTCTAATTTATGTAACCGTTGTTGTGTATAAATCGGCGGTCAAATATTTAACAATCGACAGTATCTAACTTAGTGATTTAAAGTTAGGCAATGTTGAAAATATCACTAGTGGGCAGACCACTCCACTGAATTCCAAGGCTCTGTAATAAACTTGTTTTTGGTTTGACTCTAGGTCCTTTAAATACTTACTATTCCATTGTCTACCAGAAAGCGAGAATAATTAACAATTGAATTCTAACATCTGATTTGTATTCAGCAGTTTGTGATAAATAGGTCAAAGCTAATACTGATTGAAGTCTTAAGCCTGGTTTCCGTTATGCAAAATCAAGCGTTTTGTGTCAAGTGCAGCTTCGTGTCTTATCTATCAACAACTTTCTCGGACGCGTTTCGTCATATTATTTAACACAACACTCAATCATTTTAATAAGAAGCTAAATTAACCTGTCCAGAGATTACAATCTCGTACGAAATGCAGTATGTACTTATAAAGTTAGCTGACAGTTAAATATCGTTAAAATATTGCGTAGCTAAAGGATTGCCAAAAATGATAAAGATCATTTCACATATCGCAGTAGATTAGATACCTTCACACATAGGCGATTTTAGATGATAATAAGTTTATTTTTAAAATAGCTACTAGGTATAGCCTACTTTACTGAAATCGGTGAAACCAGAAAAATTTGCCCATTTTTCTTGTCTGGTTTTGTTTGTATAACATATTAGTATATTAAGTTTTATATGTTATACAAATAAAAATCTACACAGTTTTAAAATGGAATGGATTTTAAATCCGTTTGGTTAACAGCAAATTGTAGAGCCTTCTTTTCTGTGCAATCATGAATATCAATAGAGTATATAGACACTATAAATACTTCGCAATGTGTCAATGGATGCAAGAACCATTAGTACAGAAACGAGCTGTTGCCGGGAGGCTGTGCAGACGCAGTGCGAGGTCATTGCACTGCTCTACAGAGGAGCTGCACTCTTGCCCTCTCTCCTCCCTCACGTCAACTTCGTGACCTCATGTTTTACTCTTTAAGAATAAGTAGGTATCTATTTTCATCTGTGAATTGCATGTGCAGTAGGTATGTCCCTCTCTTATATTCATACTATACAACAACAGTAAGATCATTTAGTCCTTGCTTCTCAAGTACTCATTTTTAAAATATGAAGGACATTGCTGTTGAAGCATTCAAAAATCGATATTTTAAATATAGACAGAAAACTTAATATTAGTCAATAGACATAGATGAGTATTCATGAAAAAATACATTGATGCAAAAATTTTTGCTATTGACTAGCAAACATTTTTGTCCTCACTTTATAAAGCATTATTCAAGTTAACATAAGTTAGTCAAGTTTTGAATTCACTTTTAGTTTAGTTCATGGTTATGAAGCATCGTATCTTTTTTTCTAAAGTTCCATCAACCTTCTAATAATAGGTACATATTACATTTAAATTTTTTGAAATGCTTACAGCGTATGAATATTAAACTTTCGCCTTTACTAAAACCTATTGACCGCCAAGTAGCTTAAATTACCTATTATTAAATTATTTGAACGAACTTTGAAACAAACCTGATAAGAAAAATGATTAGAAGTCATTAAATCTAAACAATGACGCTCACCTGACCTTTAACGACTAACCTGTCAATAGTTCATTGTAATGTCAAGGAAACAGAGTAAAACAATCGTCTTCGAATACAACGAACTCTGGATGAACTAGAGCATTAACTTAAAATTTATTACATACTGTATGTAGGTACTGAACTACGCTTTTTATAATTTTAAGTAAGACATAATGTGTGCATATATTCGTTTATCTGTTAATTTTCTATACTGTATAATAATAAAAGGCCCACATCCTTTTTAGGTTGATTTGTTGAAGTGAACATTTTATAAGTCCGAAGTTAGACTTTTTTTAATAAGTAGTACCCAGCTGTATTTATTTTATATAATTTTTGACAATTTCAATGCAACTGCAATTCTTTAAACCCTGTTAAAAAGACGAGAAGAAATGAACCGTTGCATGACACTCACCTAGCCATGCGGTTATCCTTATGTAATGTGTCTTAATAGGGCACTCTTCCGCAATCGCTTCGTAAATAACGCAATAGAAAACGGTTCACAGAGGACGAGTTTCAATCATACTTTTTATTTACCTATTAATCTATCTTTGATGTAATGCAATTGATATAAAAAAAGAAAATTGATTTATAACCAATATTGTTCACCTTATCTGTAGAAATGCATTCTTCCCCCAAAGTCCAATTCGATTTTTTCAGGTAAGTATAATCTTCTGTAAGTGAACTTTTAATTTTAAAAAAAATCTTTATTTTTTCAAATATTACCTACATATTTAAGTAGTGCTTGTCGATGATAAGTTAAATATATTTTTTTTTAATATTTAAAATAGCTTTAGCCTGATCATAATTTAATTTTTTTCTGTAATAATATTAATTTATCCATATGTATCTTAAGTTCCCAAAAGTGAAGAAGGCCTTGTGAATTTTATTTATCTAAATGATCATTTATATGATACAATTTACCTATAACGATATAACTACAAGATGTTATGATTCATTTATTACAATCTCTACATTTAGAATTTACAGTTTAATTCGTTAAATAATTAATGTCGTCATTAAGTTGTTGGTGTTGATGAAAAGTGAACATCTATTGACTTAAATTAATTTAATTCAATAGTATCAACTATCAATCCTAGCATGTACATGGCTTCTTATTTAAGGTTAATTCCGGATATAATACCGTTTAGTGGTCTTGTATAACACAATAGAATGTTGTGATTAGTCATTAGAGAAGTAGAGAATTCTATTTTATTCTATAAAAACGAATAACTAGTTTACAGATTCCGACCAGTTTTTGATTGGGGATAAGATAGAATTAATATTTTACCTTGTGAAGTCTCAGTAGAGCGAGTAGGACTTGCGCCCTGATTGCTACATACCGTTACATTATATTGCTGTAGAGCTTAGTAAGTGACTGAGAATTTTCAGGTTTTGTTGTATTTATATTTAAGTATTAAGAACTCCTTTGTGTTTAGTTTAAAGAGCAAAAAATTAGAAGGTTATAGCCGTGGAAATTACAGAACTTATGATTAATGCTTTTTATATTAATTATAACCACATGAAACCATTACAACATTAAGAGGGGGCATAAAGCAAAATAACCAATCATCTATTAGATGATACGTGTAATATTCAAGACCAAATCTAAAAAATAAAATATATATCAAACTAGATGATATGTTCAACGATTCTGTTTAATCAAAAACATAAAATATTAAAATTGACTCGATAAAAAGGAATCACCAAGTTAGCTCTAATTTTCACACTTTTACGTTTTCTACTTGACATGGTAATACTTATTATGAATTTTTTTTCATAAACAATTATATTAAAACATTTGCAAGATATTTGTCAGAGCATTTTGTGTAATTACTTTTAGTTTTGGTTTTATCTGCGATAAACCACTTTTATCGTGACAAAACCAAACGTTTATCTCGAGAAAAAAAGAGCGCCAAAAGTGGTTTATTGCACCTATTGCAAGATTTACAGGTTTCCAGCGTTTCTATTTTTTGCATAATATATACGTTTAAAATAAATGTTTGTACCTTTGCTCATATTAATTAGCAGATGATGAATGAAAATTGTTGTATTTAAATAATAAGGAATAATAAAAATATTTATTAAAACTGTAAGAGTTGTTATAAAACATGAAATTGGTTTTCAGTGCGGTCATGTACGCGACGTCGATGGCGTCGACGCCGACTTCAGGGTCCCGGGGCGACCTGACCGGCGCAGCAGAGAGGCGCATACGGGTCATACGACTTCTGCGACCGCGCAGAGCCGCACCGGCCTTCGGCTTCTCCTTGAGAGGCGGCAAGGAATACGCCACGGGCTTCTTCGTCTCCAAAGTTGAGCACAATTCTGAAGCCCACCTTCAAGGATTGAAGGTAATGATAATATGATTGATTTGCTTTACTGAAATTATAGCTATTTGCTTTTAACTTGACATGTTTCATTATCTGTTTTCTGTCATATGGATAAAGTATGGATAGTTTTTTTTATAATTTATTGAAATAAAAATAAAAAAAACCTTATTTTTATTTCTGTGAAATTGAATTATTTACTATGCTGTAAGCCTGTAAGCTGAATAAATATAGAATATGTCCCTATAGGTATAGACTATTTCGTCACTATGATGTCGTATGTTATTTATGTCTGTAAGGCAGATCGTAACATGTCCGCTTTTAGGTTAATCGATTAAGAGGCTAGGCTCTGAATTAAACGATTGATTAAGCTGCGACATATAGGTAATGACTCAAAGCAATAACTCTATTTGTTTCGCTAAACCATCGAAAGGCAACCAGAGCGATACTATGCCGCAATTACTGAATTTAGTGGCAAATGGCAATGAAATTCTTAGTGATGTTATGCAATTGTTTGCTCAATGGTTCCCTAGCCCAAGTTTTGTCACATTGTGTTTGGTACATTGTTGCTACTGAGTTTGTTTTTATTGTGCGTATACGAGCAATTATTGCATTATCTTATTGTTTGAATTATTCTTGACTTGTGAATTATCTGTGTTACTGATAATTTCTATCGTTAGATATAGTATAGTTAGATCTTTAAATAAGGTAGTAGGTTCTAATTTGTTTTAGTGTATACCTAGTACCTACTGGAAAACTTACGTTTATAAATCCGAAGTCTA
>CAJQZN010039593.1:0-12807 GCA_907164685.1 Colias eurytheme | reverse complement strand
GTTATGCGCTTACCAACACATTTTGCGATTCATTTTTATATATAAGATAAAGATTTGTATTCGTAAAATTTCTGTTCCATTGTGCAAGCCCCCTGATAGTGAATTTTTATAGAACGTAAATACACCAATGTGTTAAAATACAATAATCGTGATCTTGATTCAGAAATTGCCATATCCTTGATGAAAGATAACTCTACCTTCTTACGTAGAGCCGAAAAGAGAGATAATAATATAATAATTATAAACATTAAATACAGTTCTCGCTTGCTTGTTCACGTGCAAAGCCAGGGCATAAAGCTAGTCTAGAACATAGTCTATCTTGTTTCGTGATAAAATATTCCATTACAATCCGTCGGGCATGATGTCCAGGCATGATATACCGTGCCCTGGGCCCACGGCGGGACAGGTGTATTATTTATGATGTAGTTCTCATATGCAACAATCTCGCTTTGTTTTATCTGTGGAAACTCTATCAAAAGTTATGATAATTGATGTTTGTTTACATATTGTGTTCACGGAACTAATCTGTTGTGAAGACTGATATTTTTCAAGGTTATGTCTATTTTACTATTTTTATAGGAATTAAGTGATAAGTCAAAGAACAATAATTATAATTAATAGTTTATAATAGTTAATTCCTACTAATATTTTCGGGAATTGGTTTATTATTTATTTGAAACTTGTTAGGTAAGTAAAAGTTCACTGAAACCTTTTACTGCGTTCACATTATATTTAAAACGGATAATCATTTACCTTTACCTTTCTATTATTAAACGAAATTTATTAAGTGTATTTTTAGTTATTATACTTAATTCAATTTAATATACTTTTCACAGCAATAGTTGAAAACCATACATAAACTATTTCGTACTATACGCACGCAGTAGATGCGCTCACTCGCGGCTCGTTCACTCCCCGATCAGTCATTCCTTATTCCCCTCGCATTCAGTCGTCTACCAGCCTTTGCAGGGAGTGGTTGTGTCGCTCGTCTCGCCGTCCGTGCGTATTGTTGTTCGTAATTTTACAAAACTAGTGTGACGTGTATAATATTTCAACTATTCTGTTCATCAGCGAGTATATGAAGTGCAAAATGTGTTGTGATACAAACGTGTTTGTTGTACTAATGCAAATGTGATTTTGAGTTGGAAACATTCGCCGCACAAGCCGGTTCAGAACTCGAGGTACGTGAAATTATCGTTTATCTTAAATGTTAGGTTATAGACGTTATACTCGGATTAGACGTCGAATTACTGCGTCTTGTGTAAACAAGAACTTGTGACTAATTTCAAGGGCATTGCGATAAATAGAAACCACAGGTTGAAACATACAACGTTTACAAGCTTGAATGAAAACTAATCTTTTTTTAAATTTTTACGTGTGAACAATTTGTATATTGATTCCATATATTTAGAGATATTATAATCGATAAAGATAAATAGTAATAAGTATAATACAGTTTGAGTAACAATTTGGTAATACGTCCTTGCGTATCTAAACTTACTAACCTTCCTTGAATATTTACATTAACTATTAGCTAGAGTGGAAACGGTTTGATGTGGCTCTATGATATAAACAAAAGTTTTATGATATCATCATACTGGAAATATGTAGGTATACCTACTTAAAGATGTTTAATAACCTTGTTCAAGCAGCGTAAAATGATGCTAATGTAACCATAACGATTACTCATGTTACCAAGTACCTAAGTATAAATGTTACAAAATTTCAAAATATTTGATACATAGGTATTATGTTACATATCGCCATTACTATTATTAACGTTTACCTTATCAATGAAGACTTAGTTCTCAGTAAGAAGGCAAAGGTATTTCATACGATTAAAACTTATATGATGAAATTGATAGCTAAGTACCATTCATTCAATACCTAGGGAATATTAATCACACAAGCAACAATGAAACATAGGTAAGTACCCACTGAAAAATTGAAATTACACATCGCTTACAAAAGTTACAAACCGTAGGAAATAAATAAGGTTTTTAATTTGCCGAATAAAATCGTGTATGTGGAAGCTATAATGTTTTTACTTTTCAATTGCACTACCTACATACCAACCACGCAAAACGTACATTCCAATTTTCCATTGACCTAATAATATAAAGAAATTCTTATTCATTTCTATAAAGCGTTTGATCTTTTGTTCTCAAACCGAAGGGAAATAGGACGTTGCTGTCTCGTTCAAAACGTCGCCTAGTTAAAGTTATAATAATTGTGAATGAACGATATTAAAACGAGGAAACCGCAAACTGGTTCAACGAAGGTCAAATCATTCGGTCATTGTCCAAATAAATTGCTTTTATAAATAGAGTTGTGACGGCTTGATTAAAGAAAGGAAAGTTAGCTTTGATAATACAAGCACGATAGCATCTTTTAATAAAGATTGCATACAATTTTGGGCCTTGGCTTCCTTTTGTTATTCTGACAATTAACGGAATTGTGCCTTACTTAGTTAAATCTGTATTATTTATTGTCGCTATAGTTTATATTTGGATCTCACGATAAAAATACTGATGATTATGATAATGTTTTAATGTATATTTTATTGCATAACAATCACTTTAACATCGATACATTTATGTAATCCGTTTTTGACATTTAAAAAACGAACCAGCGTTACGCGTTACGCTCCATATTTACAGATCTTTCGTTCTTCACTCACTTCGGTCAATAACAATGCGAATATAAAATAAATACACATTTGGCGTTTATTTGATATTTGGCGGGCGCCCAACACCGCGGTCGGCTATATGTGATGTTTTGACGTATTAGAAATAGACTGAATTTCCATTGTAGGCTATTTGGACAGAAATACATTATTATGTATTCAATATTACGTAAATAAATAACTTACTTTTCTTGTTTACAGAATACTGAATGTATTCTTTAATGTGATGTGATGTTATTATAAGTGGAGTTATCGTAATGATGTTTTATTTTTTTTACTAACAATAATACCTATCAATTCAATTATTATGTTAGAAGCACAACATTAAAGCGAATAAAGATCTAAAATATTATACGTTCATACTGTCTCAAATTGAGATCCCTACAACGTTCCCTTTGACCTTTTCCGCACTATTAGCCACCTCCCTACCTCCTATAAAGTCGGTTTACTAGTTTTTACGTGATTGACTAACATACATGTAAGTTTATGCAACGTAGGTATGACATTTACAATTTACATGAATGAGTAACTAGCGTGGATTTACGCGCGCTTCATAATTTCCAATTCCAAGGATGAATCTTAAAATCAAAATCCATTGAGTGCTCACGCATGAAAGAGTAACAAACAAAAATGTGACAATTTTTCGCATTTAAAATATTTGTATTATTTATTACCATTTCCTTCAAACTTAATGACGATCAAACACTTTCAAGCTTTCACACGATCTTTCAAACATGTGTCCCTACTCCCTACCTTTATGTATACTAATATTATAAAGAGGAAAAGTTTGTATGTATGTATGGTTTTCACGCATAAACTACTGGACCGATTTGGATGAAATTTGGCACAGATAAACTTTAGACCCTGAGAAAGAATAGGCTACCTTTTATTGCGAAATATGTACCACGGGCGAAGCCGGGGCGGACCGCTAGTTTATTTATAAAATTATTAAGCGTATTGTAATAAATAATAATTATATTCAGAAATGTGAAACATGGAATTACTGATAACACGATAAGATCCTACACCAAGGCAATTTGCGTTACACCCATTAAGAGTTTGGGCCAAGTTTCGTCTTATCGAATGAGGACGATCTTTCATTGCAAATATTATGTTAGCAAGGAGATATCATGAACAAATTCTTATGACAAGTTCGCTTAAACAATAAGTAAAAACAGTCGTTTTTTGAAGATTTTTAACTCGAGTACGATCTAAGAATAAAACTGAACAATAAATCGCGCACTAAAAATGTTATATTATATAATTCTTCTGAAGAAATATAGGGCATTGGGGCCTTCAAGAATATAGCTTATGATGTCCGTGAAAACCTGGGAAAGGGCTGGCTATGATGTTGTTGTATCAAAATGTATTTTATATGACATCTGGCATCGGTATTTGAGAAAACATAAGTACATAACTAGCTGATCATGACTTTTCTAACGACATGAATCTCAAAATAAGTTAAGAAGCTATCTATAGATACGCTAAAAGAAAAATAAGTCAAAACATTTAAACGCTTATCTACCTACAACAATACCATAGTTGGAATAAAATAAATAGTCCTATGGGATTTTAAACGAATACTTTATGTGATGCTGTGTGAATGTCTTATTTACGTATTTAATACAATCATTTCAGTACAAGGTAGGTAATAAACAACTTACTATGAAATATTACGTATCCTTTGCAATACATAGCATAAAATATACACCTCGTAATTCTTATACGAAAAATACATGTTCGTATTACGCTTGTTCAGAAATAATCACGCAACGTACTAAATATAAACATAATAACTGTATATTCAACACGGCCAATTCTCAGAAGGTGTCAATGGTTACCATCTAGAAATATATTTCATACACAGGTTATCACACTTTGTTCTCGTTTCTTAGAATTACTATCTTTTCTTTTATTATCTGTATAATTAACGCACGTGGCTTTTTATGTTTATCTTCGTTTTATCTCTTGAGCTTGTGAATTCTAAGAAAATTGCTGTTTTTACGAAAGTATTCACACGACTTGTTTAGAGTAGATATAGGTATTTTGCAATATTTGTGAGCTGTTTGACATTATTTATACAGTTATAGATGACTAGTTTTTCTCCCGCGGCTTCGCTCAAGTGAACTTCAAATGACTAGTCATAGGGCGATAGCTGTTGTTCCCCTGTTCTTATTATAACCCTTTGCAAAAACCACATTGGTCATATCATATATAATATTTATATTATTGTTCAAGTATACATTGTATTGAAAATTAAGGGAGCAGAATGCTGCATTCGCAATTCTTATTTTCAACCGACTACAAAAAAGGAGGAGTTTCTCAATTCGATTGAATTTTTTTTTGGGTTTCTTACCTGAGTACATTCGTTTAGGTGAAGTGTGAACCTATTTTGATGATTCCGTTGGTCCCATTTAAATGTTGTCCAGTTTTATCGATTTCAAGATTTTGAATGAATGAAAAAATGAATTAAAACTTTTACAGCAATCCTTTCTGATACCGTTTGAAGACATCTGCCACTATTCATGGCTCTAGCAAGCGATGACGCATATGCTACAAAAAAACTTCCAAATAAGTTTGATATAAATATCTACGCATGTCGAAATTTCCTGGGAATAATCAGAACCGGTGTTGGTTCATTTACATATCGCTTCTGTGAATTAAATGTATATTATTAACCTATACTGTCTCCGCTTACTTGGGTGTGAGCACGTTACACCACGGCATTTGACGTGACGTCCATCCGTGTTTATCTTTCTAAGTCTACCGAAAGTTATGGATATTTAACAGTAATAAAACTTCTTAAAGTATAATTAAGGAACAATTGAAATCAGAATGTTGTGTTCGATTGTTTACTTCTCATTTTAAGTGGTTCGCAGTTTAAGTGGTTTTGATAACTGAAAGCGATTTTAGCTGAATTCACAAGAAAATGGGTTATGATTTATCTGTGCTTTTCTAGTTATACGTACTTATAACTTTAATTGATCGAGGGAGACAAATCAAAATGAAAAATTTTAAAAATTATGATTACATCTAAAATTTAAGTTATTGACACATTCAAAGACTTACCTACCAATATTTTCACTCTGTTTATATATTTTTGAGTTTTTCAAACAAAATAGTGACGTAGCTCGCATATCGGTTAATCGACATTACCGATAAATGCAATATCGATATTAAATTCATAAAATGGTCGGTTGTTTACCGATGTAATTACTCTGCGCCACAAATTATTGTATTTGCCTGTTGGGATTAATAGTATCCATGTTTGTGACAATTTTAATGTTTCTGATTATGTTTGCACTAGAGCATCGGTTATGCATTCTTTTGTGTTAATGCGTTGTTTAATATTAAATTAAAATTACCCCTTCTGCTTCAATCGTATGTTAAACAGCCGTTTCTCATAGTATTGTCCTCTTTTTTGACTGAAATTAATGCATTTTTGGTTAATAGTTAAAACTCATCAATGTCAATCCAGCCGTTTCGGAGATACAGAATAGAACATACAAATAAAGATTATAGTTTTTACGACAAATATCTCAATTTACAAACCTATCCATATAATAGTTATTAGTTATACCTAACTATAATTATCTTGTCTAAAGTTCAACAATAAATTTACCTTAATCCTTTTAAGTAATGCTAGCAAGGTCTAGACTTACTTTCAATATTGAAGTTTCACCACTTGATCGAACACAAACGTTTTAAAACCAACTTAAACTTAATTATAACTTAAAGTTTATGAACTAGAGATAGTAAAGTGTATGTTTACGCCATTACGAGGTTTTACTTGGCCCTAATGGTGTTTTACTTAACTTAACAGGTGTGGTGAAGTTAACATTGGTGTAAAAAATTTGAAAACTTGAGTGGTAGGCCAGGAGACTGTTGAGGATTTAGTGTGAGTATCTGATTATGTATTGGACTACAGTAAAAATAACTAATGGAAATTTACCTATTGTTGAATTAATAGCATAATGTGTAAAATTAAAATTGATTGTCTTACCTATAAACCGATACTTCACTTTTTGATGATGGATCAATACAAGTAACCACAACAAAACTATTTTTTTAATACTTTGCCTTTCTCACGAATACTAAGTATCATTATTATTTTTAATTAGATCTACCTTCCTACTATTTTATAAAAATATTATGTCATAATTACACCAACCAGCGCTCGTACTACAGCCCTCATCAACTCCCATATATTTTTTACGACTCCCTTCCCAAAAACACGTGCTACTTGCAACATAAACATCGATAACATTTTTTACGCTCTATTATTTATCAAACAAATATGGAAGCGAACGAATTTAATCGACCGTTACGAAATTGAATTTAGAAAAAGGCGGTAGAACACGGCGTTTTTAACTTTTTTTTTATTTCGAACGGGGATAATGGTCGGACAGCTGTCATGGTTGTGTCAGTTCTAAATTTAAAATAAACATTTCATTTTTATTACTTTATGAGTCGCGTGTTCGGATGTTACTGGCTGATTTTAGTGTTGTTTGGTGTAGTTTGGTAAATTATTAGACGATACGGGTGGTGGACATGTTATGTGATTTCAATGACCCGACTTTTCGATACGGTAATAGTTTGAGCATAGCTGTTGTAAAGAATCATAACGTAAGTACATAGAATTATGAATAAAATGTTACGACACAACATATTGAACTTATAAATTTTATATTGCGACTGGAGTAAGTATTTTAAATATCATTTTTGAAGTATAAAAAAACTTACAGCTTACATATTTTGTACTGGAAAACATAGAAAACACAGAGGCCAACAAACAGAGGTCATTTACATACACATTTTCAACGTTAGAATGAATAATCCAACTAACGACTCCCTGTCTTACAAAAAATAAACCCCTTCAACCACACTGTATACGTTATTTTTATAAACTCCCAGTGTAAACAAGCGTTAATTATCCCTGTACATGGTAAAATTAATTAAATTCTATTTGAACTCGTTAAGGAAGCGAGCCCGCCTTCACTTTCGACTTATAACTTTAACCAGCAACGAATAACGATACCGAGTAACGTTATTTAATAACGATATGGAATACCGGTACGTATGGGTATTTGCGGTTTTAAATGCGCTACTGCTAGTTTTAAATTCAGTAGCGAATTTTGTTAGTGTATCTATAACGTTATTTTATTTTATTTCTAACACAATTTTATGTATGTTTGCAGTTTGTTCTATATGAATGGGTGAATCGTTTGTAATGAATTCAAACGTGATAATTTTGTTAGCGAATGATTTTTCATAGAGAAGAGAACCTAAGACTTCCGCGCCAACCACTAGGTATACCAAAGAGGTGTTGAAATCATTACGAGAAAAATAACGACTGCGTTATAATATTAACTTCAATTATTCGAATAAAAAATATAAAATTCCCCGCAGGTTCGCAGTAAAATAAGTTTTGACACGGTTTTCAATGTGTCGAACCAAATAAATCTAGGTTGGGTTACGTCGCTTGAGGGAGGACAGCAATAGGGCTGCCACAGCGTAGTTTTCTAAATTTATTGTTCTAGCCAACCTTTAAAATAAATGGTAGGTTAAACTGGCAAATAACTGTGCTTAAGATTTATTGGAAAGTGAAATGGCGAAGTTGAAGATTAATTAAAAATAGCCTATGTGCTATTATAATGGTGGTAGTTATGTCAATTTTCAAACAACCATTCCGTCATGATTAAGTTATACATAATACACGTATCCTAAGATATTACAGTAGGTACCTGTATTGCATTCATGCGAAAACCTCTCGTAAGATTGTCAGTATTAAAGGATTAACTAAGCTAACACATTAACATTCACATATTTTATTGACTTACAAATATTTCTTCGTTATTATTTTAAAAATTAACATAAGAGATTATACTTCCTTCTATGTATTTTTAAATTTTGTGAAAAATATTGTTGAAATAACAAAAAGAAACAAATATTTATTAACACGTTGATAACCCTAGCGTTTGAGCTAGACTGAAAGGGGCTCATTAGTGGGATTACTTTTAATACTGTATCCAGGTGTTGTTTATATTTTGTATTATTTGGAACTTTAGGTTTGGATGCACTTATTTTGTCGTTGTATAAAAAAAAGGCATGCGGGTAGTTGAGAAGAATGCTATTTGAAATATTAGGTACTCTACCTTAAAATAGGTCAGGTTAATACGTTTTTTTAAGAAGGTTTAAACTTTAAAACTTCATTAACGATTAGTATTTTTTTCCATACCGTCATAGGTACATAGATTTAGTTACCTACATAGTTAATTAACTTTTGGAGACAGAGAATGTTTTTTATTATTTCAGAAGAGTACCAATTCGTGAAAGCTGCGTAGGTATTAACTGTTTACTGTATAATAATTATCATTTATCACTTTCAATCTATCTATCTATCCATATGAAAATTTCATCAAAACCTGTTCAACCATTTCCACTTGTTCAACTAAAGTCAAACATAAATTTTGACATCCTGATTTCTAGCCAAATTAGGTCACTTGTGGGACTCGACCAGTCGTGATGTTAGATGCATTAGTATTCACTAGAATGCCTAGGACAAGCCGGGGATTGTGTTTTATGCTAATTTTATTGCAAAATTGCCCTTGAGTTACACTGTCTAGATATTAAACCTGTTCTGATTCATTACACGAATATTGTATGACCAGTTTACGACTGCGACTTTGTGTGGTTTCTATTGAATAGTACCAAATATTTCGCATAGTTGACGTTTATTTTATAATACACTAGCGGTCCGCCCCGGCTTCGCCCGTGGTACATATTTACGTTTTCTCTACATAAGAACCATCCTCGTACTTCAAGGAATATAATAAAAAAAGAATTATCGAAATCGGTTCAGCCGTTCTCGAGTTATGCGCTTACCAACACATTTTGCGATTCATTTTTATATATAAGAATATTGGCTTCACCTGTATGTTGGTATGTAACACAATAAATGCGGACTCTCGTATGTCGATTTTTACTATTTAATTCAAGCATTGTATACTTACATATATACTTATCAAGGACCGGTAGCAATACAAAAATTTCAAGTTTATATTAAAGCATAATTTTGTATGTTTTTTTAACTACCTATAGATATTTATAACATAATATTATGTTGTTTATGATATTGTGTTCGAGAAATCTGAGGACTAGGTGTTATGTGTGGGGCGTATTATGAAATGTAATACAAACAAATGTAAGCATTTCTTTTGGCCTTGTTCAAGCGCTGAATAATATTACAGTAACACGTTAAGATGTCCGCTCTAAGGTATAAGCTGAAGCGTTTATTACTTTTAAATTTTAACAATAGCTTCATCTTTGCAGCTCTGAAATTCTTTCAGTTCGTCGCGTCGCCGCGCCGTCCTCATTTTTAATTTTTAATTAGTATCTAAATGTAACTAGATTTAGTAATAAGAACTAATAATATAATTAATAAATTAATAAACAGAGCACCTATACCTATTACATCGTCTAAAGTTTCGCTTTAACTAAAAATAAGTTGCTTCTCATAGATTAATTATTATGACAAAAAATTGTACCTTTAATAAAACACAAGACTAAGTATTATTTTAGTCACCTTAAAATAGCTATTTTTTATCAATCAATAGTCAATACAATCATAGGTAGCTAATTATTTTAATAACAAATCAAAGAACAAAAAATCGCCATTTTCTTTCCCCTTAACTGACCTTTAGTAACAGAAACATGTGACCAAACGATGCAAATAAGAATGTTCATAGTTTCGTTGAATTAGCACTTATCTATCCCTTTCTAACACCATCGATCTGACCGAGATGTACTTACATTATGCAGTCGCCGCAGGTGCAGTGACAAACATGTGTATGTGACATTCAAACTTATTAATACAGCGCTACGGTGTATATTAACTTGAACGGATTTTGTTTAAATAATTTAGGTGAATGTATACCCAACGCGGTGTATGTGTGTGAAAATTAGTAGATGGGATAAGAAGCCTTAATACGTCGAGTTAAAGTGTAGATTGGCATACAAATATATACCGTAGTAATTATAGAGGTGCGACAAACCGTTACTCATTATGAGGCTAGTCATAATCAGTTGGCAATACAAAGTTAATTTATTTAGGCAAGTTGTTAATTAAGTTGTAACTTTGTTTATTAAAAGTTGTCGCGAGTTCCTACTGGCTTAATTCTTTCATTAAAAGTGTATGAATTTATTACTTTGTAACTTGTGTTTAATACAGGTTTCATATTAGGTTATGCATTAGCCCATTGGGACCTAACAGGATTAGGAATGCTTATCTAGATGTAGGTTATATATTTTACAAAATCATGACTTTCCATGCTGTAGACTGTAGAGTGTAGATAGTCTGCAGCCAGCAGTTTGTCTCTTACAATATATTTTAAAATGAAACGTCTACCTTTTTACCATACTTATAAGATTTTTTTTTATTAAAAATTATTTAGAGTTAAAAATAAATACTTAAACAAATATTGCCTGAGTAACTAATCACTAATAGCAATAAAAATATTCAAAGTATATACTGCATTTAAAACTTTACGTGATATTTTTCGCCTTTTAATATAAAACATCAAGTTCCAATAAAGTGACGCTCGGTAACATTTATTAAATTATAATACAGATACTAAGAACACGTTATATCGAGGCTTGCTAATTAAAAACAAAATGGAAGGACCTGCTGGAATAATTATATTAACAATATAAAAGACGACGGAGGCACGCTCATACAAAATTAATGCTTTGTCATTTCCCTCAGAAGGGGGTCGGAGGTTTCATAAAGATTTCCTTTATGGTGTAGTGGTTAGAACTTAGAATATGGGTGTAGGTTTGAATCCCGTGGTAAATAAAGGTGATCTTTATTATGAGTAACGATTATCTTTTTTTACTGGCTTCTTGCCCTGGTTTCGTCCGCGTTGACGCGGGATAAAACAATAAAATACAGCCGCTTATTTGGTACAAATACAGAGTAACATACAGTGAAACAAATTTTTCCCGTTTGTAATAATTACTTAGATTTATACATATGAGCCCCAATTAATAACCGATAGAATAAAATAAACATAAGTAGGTACGAATTACATAATTTATAACATAACTTGAAAAAGTTGCATCATCCATTCCTGATATCAATTATTATGAATAATACTATCTTATTACGACCTTGCTTATCAGATAAACCGCATAAGAGTTAATTAAAATAAAACAAAATTACGTATTATGTAACTAAAACGGGAGTTTATCTCCTATCTAATTATACTAGTTTGAGAAGACTCGTTTCATTTCATTTTATTGAGACGTTAAATTTATTTAGATTGGGCACTTGTACATTTGATTGCGTTATAAGTTCGGTATAAATTAACAACCGTGATAAAAGTTTAATTACAATATTTTAACAGATAACAATATTTAATTTCATTAAGAACAAGAAAATAAATTTGAATATAGGTACTTACAATCGGAACCATTCGAATTTTGAAATAAAACTTTTTAATCTGCATTGTTAACATAAAAAATTGTTTTATTACTGTCTGTTATGCACCCACGTGGAAAAAAACAATTTGAACAATTTCGAAAATAGAATCAATTCAAAACGCATTCTGTCCTCATCAACACATGACCGCTGCATTCCATTTTGGAATCGGAACAAAGAGTAACTGTCACTCAAACGCAGAACCGCCACGCCTCCACGGTCGAGCTCGTACGTAATTATTTGTAATTCCTCGGCCAGTGCGGTAATGACGGGGTGTCTTCGGCTCGTAATGAATACTCCACTAGACCTGTGCTTAAAATAATAGGTGCCTTTCTATTAGAGGTTTTTATTTGACCAAACGGAAATAGTAGTTGGGCAACTCTAGTTTTTATTGCTCGGTTTAATTGCATCACGATGAAGATGCGATACGTTGAAAGAAAATATGTAACATTATTATATGATTACAGCGATGTGTTCGCGTACTTTCTTGATTTAAAATTTAAATTATCTAATATTATATCTTCATTGATAACACTGTGTTATTGTTAATATATCTCATATAATTCTCATCCATGTAAATGTGTTATAAAATAATTTATTAGATTTTCTCACAACTTAAACACGTGTATTTCTACTGCATATA
>CAJQZN010039591.1:654-15083 GCA_907164685.1 Colias eurytheme | reverse complement strand
TCTTTATTTTTATGCAGTTTCTCTTTAATGGTATCAGTATACAAAACTGTAACCTTTCCTCGTTCTACTGTAAGAGCTTGCGCTTTGAAAGGACTAAGTGTAATTAGATTTAAGCTTTAAAAATTTCAATTTAAAAATAGAACTTACCTACTTATTAATGTTTCCTTACAAAATTTTATTCATAAAGCAAAGTTCCAAGTTTACATGTTTTACGAAATATTGTAAATTATAATTTGACTGCATACACAGAAGTCACATTTTTAAATAAATAAATACCCACGGTAGTAATAACGGCCAAACTTTGCCCATTCGTTGTATTATTTAACCTCCGTGCCTTTTAGAGACTTTAAAGTAAAACATTCAACTTTTCTAAACTAATATAATATAATATGATGTAGCATGCACAGTTCAAAGTTCATAACAGATCGCTTAAGGTGTTTTGTTTTTATTTATTTACTGCCTGTTCCGCTGAACTTCCTTATTTGACGAGTTACTTATCGTAACTTTCATGAAGTTACGATATTCTACAAAAAATCATTAATTTGTTAAATTAATACAAACAAAACATAACAGTAATTATTTACTATTCATAATCCATCCAAATTAAATATTGGTAGGTAATCACATTTTTTCTAAAAAATCCTACCAGAAGTATTTTAGAAGTAGATATTCACACCCATTTGAAAGGTAACGTAAATGTTGAAAAGGTTATTGTTATTGTTCACAACAAGCAAACGCGATAATGTCATCTATTTATACGTTTTCTCATTTTCATAAACCCCATTTCATAGAAAAATATGTTAAACAAAATACGCTTTGCCTTGAAAAACTTCACACCTATTAGTATAACTCACTCATTATATTACATTGTTATTTATGCATGTTTTTCTTCCACATTTCCCCGGAGTACTAGAATTCTCTTGTCTGACGTGAAACAGTTTTCCACTCAAAGTACGGTGAATGCGTCGCACAAAACAATACTGGTATAAGATAGGTGGTTTTAAATGCTCTGCTTTCCATTCAAAAGGCGCAGGAAGTCGTTATACCTACCGACCACGTGTCACCCACATGTCCAGTGACCATGAGTTTTGTTTAAATGTGAATTTTTATTCAATTGTTTTGAATGTATTGGTTATGTATGTCAGTTTTTCATTATCAATCTAAAAACCTTTTTTATCTGCTTAACTCATCAACACACATCAATATAAAAAAAACAGTCAAATTATATTATTATCTAAGATGTAAGACTGCATTCATTTTATAAGTACACTCGCTTTACTACAGCTTCGATCGTGTAACAATAAAATAAATAGAAGCCTATTTACGCTTCTCCAATCCAATCTACCTGTTCACCTTTTGCTGTTGTCACGTGATTATATTATATCCTTCCAATCAAACTTCTGCAATTATCAAGATTAATGAAACTAGCAATAATAACAACTAAACAAGATTGTATAGTCCTTCTAAATAATAAAATAATGTCCAATTATTTCATAAAATCATATACACCCCGTCACGTAGTCGACCTACTTGTAGTTCACTATTGTCATGCATCAAATGACACTCTCTATGGCACATTAGGGAGGTAGAGAATATTTTAGTTTATACCATTTATTTTTTACAAACTTTTGCTGAGCTCGTTCTTTGTTTTAGGAGTTTAAATTATGGTGGTTTCATGACAATACTGAATTAAGTATTATTGTTTTTTATATATAACGTAATTTTTTGTTACTTTTTGATAGAGTTTTTTTTACAGAAGCTGTACTAATTCTGATACAATAATTCATTTATTTTTCTATACAAATACTATTCATGCTACTGAGCTGAATTGAATGACAGATGAATGAATTCCCAGATATATGGAAAGAACTATTGATATATCCAACAACTGTAAGTCTGTCAACTGTAAGACTGTAAAACCTATAGAATTGAATGTCATGTGACATGTCAGTATCAAGTCAATGTCATCTTCTACAAACATGTATAAACTGATGAAACATGGAAGTTATGTCTATTTGAACTTTAAGGTCCGCTTATCTTCATTAAACTCAATCTATCTATACTAATATTATAAAGAGTAAAGGTTTGTAATTATGTATGTATGTATGTATGATTTTCAAGTATAAACTACTGGACCGATTTCAAAAATTCTTTCACCATTAGAAAGCTGCATCTTAACTGAGCAACCTAGGCTATATTGCCTTACCAAAAATGCAATAATGTAACCCAAGGTGTAAAAAATTCCTTAATAAAAATTCTGTCATCGCGTACGCTGCGGAATCTATTCCTTGAAGTACGAGGATGGTTCTTACTTCTTATGAAAAAAAAAACGCAAACATGTTACCTACATGTTCGGGGCGAAGCCGGGGCGGACCGCTAGTGTTTTATATAGTCCATTAACTTAACAGACAATTTCATCAATTATATTAACTATATTTGAGTCAATTAACGAACAATACAACTTTAATTAACTGTCATCAGCCCTCTTGTGTGGGTATAGACTATAATCTTACACATTCATATTCCTGTAAACTTATTACTTCGGCAATTGGAAAAGTGGTATAGGAATGTGTACATAAATGGACAGAACAATCTAGTACCTATAGTTTAGAATCCTTCTGATAGAAGTCGGGGGCTTAACCATTGAATAACTAACGCTCCATTTCGTAAACAAACGTTATTATTAAACAAGTTGTAATGATTAAAGTTTTCATACAATTTAAAGCCCTATCTTTAATTTGCACGCAACATTTACGTAACCCGAGTCGATAATGTGCTACGCATAAAAGTCCCGTTAAGTGCGAAATGGCTTGATATACTTAAATGTTATTGACGTTATAGGGATGCTCGTTAACTCGATACGTGACAACTGTGAGTGGGTTATTAACCTTTTGGGCTATATTTCAAATTGGCTGTTGCTAACGAATGCATTTACGGTTTGGAAACCATATTACATTTTTAATTGCACATGTAATTTCGTTATATATAGCTCTGGAAGTTTGAATTAACTCTATAGTAATAATTAATGCTTTATATCGTTGTAGTAGAGTTACTTAGTTATTTTTTGTATATTTTTTGATAGATAGGTATTTATAAATATATACTTGATCTGTTAAATGTACGGGAATATAATATTATTGGCTATATTCATAATTATGTAATATCGAACATGAATCAAATTCCAATAACAAACTTACAATAACACGAGGTACCGCTGCCAGAAAATAAATATTTTTCTTCATACTTTATGAAGGGTCTTCGTAGGGCAAGAGATATATCAAAACAAATACCAAGTTTCCGAGACCCTTTCTGTAAGCTATTGGTTATTGAGTTCCAAATAAAGATTAAGATTAATAGTTTTTATAAATATGAGATAAATTATGTGAACATTATTAATTTTCTATTGGTATTTACAATGGAAACTATATAAAGATAAATTCCGTAGAGACATCAATAGAGATCGGCGCGGGCGTAGAGAATGTTTTCGAAGTTGTATTTTTTTAAAGAATTAATATATTTTTTGTGGCCTATTTCTAACGGTTATAGTGAAAAAGATAGGGTATGATAATATTTTGAAATTTTTTTTCAACATTATGAGAGTAGATTCTGTTGTTATGCTGATTACATAATAAAATCGGCTTGTTAAAGGCTATTAGAATTATTCTGACTTACTAACAATAAAATAGATACTTATACCACATTTACAGTTCAATACAATGACTTATATACTTATAGCGTATTGTACTAAATAATTAATCCATTCTGTTCTAAGCTATTCATGTAATTAACATATAAGTAACCTAATTGAGGTATAGGTATGCAAGGCATCTATTCTAGGTACATCTAATTGACCTACTTAGTGTTTTCAATTAGTATTTCATTGTATAAGCTTCAGGCATTTTGTATTACCTAGAAAAGTTCATTTAATCGATAATATGTCTCTACTCTCTGTATTAGATATAGATGGTATTCGTATAATAATTTTATCTTATTCAATATCAGTGTGTTTCCTTCTAAGTATATATTTATTTATGTTTATTATATAATATGTAATTGGTATGTATATCTGTTTATTTTATTTATGTATATGTATATTTATATATTGTGTATGTATATGTATAGTATATGTGATATTGTATATGGACATGTATTATTTATGGTAGATATATATTATTATTTTTTGTTTTCTTGCTATTAATTATTCTTTTTCTGTTCTCGTCCCGCCAATTAGTGATCATTTTGCTTGTTTACCTTTTACCGTGGTTGCCTGGAAGAGATCACTATTAAGTGATAAGGCCGCCAAAATAGTTGTACTCTGTTCTATGTGTATCATGTAAGTAGTTCTAAGGCTTCTGTACAACTAAATAAATAAATACCTAAATATGTCGGTAGAATTAACAACTCATTTTCTTTTGTGCTGATTGATTATTCTAGGATGATTAAAATAAGTATTTTAACTTGCTATGAATGTTGTTACTGTGCTATTTGATGTCATTTTATTTTTAACTAGCTTTCCGCCCGCGGCTTCGCCCGCTTTGTCAAAAACATAATAAATTATATACTAAAACCTTCCTCTTGAATCACTCTATCTATTAAAAAAACGCATCAAAATCCGTTGCGTAGTTTTAAAGATTTAAGCATACATAGGACATAGGGACAGAGAAAGCGACTTTGTTTTATACTATGTAGTGATAATGCACCCTATTTCAGTCATAGAAAATAGTATCAAATAGAACGATAGAAGGAAGAAGCAAACAGAAGTTAGATAATTTAGGAATATACATACGTAGGTACCTATATAATTCAGGAAAAAATTATCTGATCTTGCAAACGGTGTTTTGCAAGCAATATACTTAGCACCGTAAAAAAATTATAAAAAATTGTCTAGTCATTTAAGAAAGCTACAACAAAAAATCATTTTTTTTTGTCAATTAAATCGAACAACCAACACCCAATCAACGAAAATTTTGCACAGACGAATTTCAGATCGAGAAAGTCATACCTATATATTCCACTTTTCATTCCGAGAAACAATTGAAGCCGGCAGCGAGTACAAATAGTGAAGCAATGAAAATTCTTTGAACATGCACTTTGAAAATTTATCGGTAATGGAGGAGTAAAAAACTGGTGCACAGTGCGGTCACGAAATGGTCATAGCTTAGTAGCTTAGTACGTTTTGTACTGCGTAAATATTCTTCAGTGCAGGCATATATTGCCAGAAACATAGAGAATGCTTGCTTTGCTTAATTAAATTAAAGAAATAAATAGGAAACGGTGAAATATGTTAGAAGTATTTTACACAATTTTTGTGTATTTAAATGAATATACGTTATTTTATAGAGAAACAAAGCTTCAATAACCTCTAAAGCACGACGTTCGTTATTCATACCTATATCTCTGAGTGACAGTATTGACAGACTTAACTTAACTTAATCTTGGGTTTAATCAAGAAGCTTATAACAGCAACTTGACAAGTTAGGTGTGAAAGGGATAAAAAAAAACATACAGGCGTCATTATAGGAGAGATAAATAGTCAGGGGCGAGATCAAAATGTTGATTGGCACCGAGTACTGACAGAAAAAAAATAATTGTATGTATTGAAGTGCCTATAGCGAACAGTCTAACGGCTTCGTTCATAAAAAACAAGTTATAATATAATATGTATAAGTTAAAACTCATATAAAATGTAAGGAAAAGTAATGTTTATATTTTAAAACATAAGCTTTGTAAAACGTTATCTGTAAAATATTCATAACCTTATATAAAAATGTAAAACGAAACTACAGTTTAAAATTGAATCCAAAAGTGTTTAAAACGAATAAACTCATAACCAGGTTTATCTGACTATTAAATATAGATAAAAACAGCAATCACAGTGCATTTAAACCGGGTTGATGCTTTGAACTTTAAGATATACGGAAGAGTTATGAGTCGTCATTTTAACGGCATTTTTACGGTTATAACCGCGGTTAACGAGACCGCCTCGCTGTTATCAACTTTGTTGTTACTGTTGTATAGAGCGTAAATTATTTATTTACACATCTTTTTGATTCCGTTTCCGTGCAATTCACATTATCACACGATAGCCGTATGCCAAAAAAAATCCCATCGTCTATTTCACCTCCTTCACCTTTTATTATCGGGACAAAAAGGTTCTCGAAGTTTCGACTCGATACCGACATATCAAATTCATCTCGTTCCATTCAGTGGTTCTAATGTATCTACATTACAAACAGAAAAAATACTTTATTTTTGTGTTATATGAAATGTAAGACTTTAAATGCGTTCTGTTCTAGCATTTATCTAAATAACATTATATAATTATAAATTCAAGCTAGATATTATTACTTTTAAATACTTTTTGAACCTCTGAAACCCGTAGTTCGTAGCTCCGTAGCTAACGCAAAAAGCTGTAGAGAGTACTCTATGCTAATTTCGTACATTCCAGGTAAAACAATATGTAAAGCGTAGCAAATCCTCTGTAACCATAATGCTTGCAGTGGGATTCGTAGCCGATAACAGGGGATCATGAGTCGATCTGCTACGCGTTCAGAGAGTTAATTTTTATTTATATTGAAGTGCATTTCAATGTATTTTTTTTTTTATTTAAGAATATATAGTTATTAGTTATATAATTGCGGGATAACAAATGGTAACTATTGAACTGTTCTACAAGTTATACACTTCAAGTAATATAATATATTTCAATAGATTGAAAAAACAAGCGGAGGCCGTATAAAATTAAATCTGCTTCCTTTGTTCTCTATTGAATAGACCAATATTTACTGAAACAAAATTGGCAAACAAATATTCGAAGAAAATAAATTTTATTACAATCTTATGAATCGTGTATCAATTTGGATCAATTTAATTTTGTCTCAGAGCCGTTTTTCAGAGCCGATTCAATCATCAGTCAATCTAAATATAGATTGACTGATGATTGAATGCTTTTATATTTTTTATTAAATTTTGAAATAAGCAAGGTATTTTTTATAATATTTTACAATTAGTTTTTTCTGTGTTATTTTCATCGGTTGAAAAAAATATTTATTTTTATTATTGTATTGGATTTTGACAGAACAAAAATTGGTCAGTTATTGGTCCGTTATCATTATGCAAACTGGCATCATACAAATGTAACACGTAACAGCAATATATTCTTGTTTGTAAACAAACCAAAAGGACTAAAATTACATTCCCTTTGACTACGGAGCTTTAATACCATTCAGTATGCATAACAGCACACATGGTTCGCATTTTAACTCACTTTTAATATTGTATATTCATCAAGAACAATATTTAAAATTGTTGGATATATTCTAATATACTTATGCAACGGAAAAAGCATTGAAATTATACCCCGATAAAGTTTTTACCAAGCCCACTATGCATATTTGACAAGTTGCATACATAGTCACACTAGTATTTTCTATAGATTACCTGTATCTACAAATATTTTCGAGAAAGTGGCATTAATAAATGTATATAAGTGTAAAATAGTTGCTTGTATAATATTAAAGTAATATTATTTCAACTACTTACTTAACTGAAAGTACTATAATAATATAACGTTTAAAATATTTGTTTTGACTCTGATTATACTTGTTATGAGTCTCCGGGGGACTCGCTAACTTCACTACACATTCATCCAACTTCTGCAAACAAACCCTCTTAGATAACTCGCAAACCAACTTTAAAATGTGTTAAAATAATTACATAGTTTTACTGAAACCTAATTTAACTCAAAATAATTTTACTTGAAAGTTGAAGTAATCTTTTAAAAATTTATTTCGTATAAACTACATACGTGTGTTTAGGAAATTGAATACTTCACGCTCGAAATTACGAAATTATGACCCATATTCAATAATGCAAATCATACCCACAAACGCAGACTCATATAAAGCCAATAAAACTCACGATATTATTTTCAATAATAATAGAAATGCGTAAGAACATTGCATAAAGTGATGAATATGAAATAACAAAGAATAAGATTTGTTTGAATACCATTATATCCTTATACCATATTGTATTCGTTCCCTACTGAATAGCAATGGATGAATTTCAAATAGCATGTGAAATATTATGTTGAGATAACTTCATTGGCTTGTTATCTCTCTCTTTTATTTTATTTGGAATGCATTAGGGTTGAGTGGAGGATATTTGAGACTGATCAATGGTGTCAATTGCAATGCTTCTTTGTTGTAAACGTATTGTAATATCTACATTTTCATTACATATAGAAAATTGCATAAAATTTTAAACATAACTAACTTATACATGCTTATACTTAAGTTTAGCACCCATGAAGGATCATTTGAATAATTTATGTATGTTATATATGTGTGTTTAGTTCTGTCTCGTGCATTTTGTCTTGTATATTTTTAAAGGAAGTTTACCTCTTACTATCATTATGAGAAATTAAATAGGTTTTGAAAGTTGAAACACCTCGTACACACCCGTTATCCTTACAGATCCATACAAATCGTCCCGCGTACAGTGCAACGAAACGATAGTGCTGTCGCACACGCACCAGCACGCCACAGTGTCGAGCCCGGGCTTCCCTCGCCCGTACCCGGACGACGCGGAGTGCGTGAGCGAGGTCCGCGCGCCGCCCGCACACACCATCCGCGTGCACTTCGAGGAGCTGCTCACGGAGTACGAGCCGCAGTAAGTACTACGTCAAAAGAAAAATATATTTACCGAATTGATAACCTCCGTTTTTTGAAGTCGGTTAAAAAGAGCGTGTGTGAGCACACGTGTCAGAAGTGTAGTTTCCTTGGCAAGTACCAAAATCGTAGCCTATGTGTGACTCAAAATCTTCGCCTTATTATATGGCGTGACATTGCCATCACGACCTTGAAGTTTTACTCTCAACGCGCTTATAGAAGTTTCACTCAAAAAAAAGACTTTTTTTTTAATGTAGTCATCACTCGACATATGTATGTCATAGAAAATAGTCGGATGCGATAGATATTTCTTAGTCATCATATTGTAATAACGAAAGATCCCCAGTTTTATATATTCTGAAGTTTTATTATTCTTCGATTAAAATGTAGAACATTGAATACACGTGCAATGATTGTATTAATGAATGAAATGATAATTTTATTCATTTATTTTCTTTAAAATCCACGAGTCATGACCACTGACTGTTCCCGCATTGTTAAAACCATTTAAATGTCGAGTTTCATGAAAATATCGGACATGATTCCATAAATATTAACAAGGAAGATTATTCCGGACTATAGTATGAGGTTACATACAATTGTGTAATTTAAAATGATTTACATATCGCATCGAAATGTCCTACTGATCTACTACTGCTTGAATGTGGACAGTTAAGTGGTTTTGAAAACAGTAGAAACATTAAGTTCAATTCACACAACAAATTGAAAAAATATCTTAGATTAAGTAAGTTTATAAAACGTACAAAATCAATTATTAGAAATAGATTTTCATGGAAAAATGTAGTACAATTACAAAATAAAAATAACAGTCTTGTGAAAGAGTTAGATAGATATCATAGGGACTTAGAACATTATAAAATGATATATGAAGTGGAAACTACTGAACTGAAGGAGAAAATAGACTCATTAAATGATACATTACTTGACCTCAACCAAAAATATTCTGCTGCCCAGTTACAAATTAATGAACACATAAAAGAGGCAGATTACCTAATTAAGTTAAGCAATGAAAATATGGATCGTTTCGAATCTCTAACCAATAACTATGTATGTAAGTGTTCAATAAGTGACAATAAGCAACAGTCGCCCCATAAGCTAATTGACTGCACTGATTTACATAGTATTCAATCAACGGCAACAATTCCATCTACTAAAACGAAACATCTTTCCACGCAGGAAATTATTGTGTTGTCAGACAATATTGGTCAGGGATTTGGCGCTTTGCTTAACAATTTGGGGCATAAAGTAACTAATTTTTGTACTCCTAATAGTTCATTTACATATATCATGAATTCATTAGATAGTTTTACTTTTAATGAAAATAGTATTGTTATTATATTATATGGAGATAGTTTTAAATTAAAAAAACATGACATAGATATAGGATTTCAAAAAATGTTAAAAATTAGTAGTGAGACAAAATGCAAATTTATGTTGTGTACATTACCATATTTGCCTGGTTTGACACAAAATCAATATAAATTTATCTATAATATTAACTTGAAATTATATAATTTAACAAATCATCATAGTGATGCATTTATATATTTTGACATAAATTCTTGTATTAAATCTTTTTGTTTGACAAAGAATACAGTGTATCTGCCATTTAGATATAAGAGAGAACTTGCTATGTTAATAGCATATAAAATTATTAACCAGTCTGGTACATGTTTAGTATCAGACCCTGGATCTACTATAATTTTATGTAGTAGTAATTATATACATCAACCTAGTTTAAGTGTTGACAGACAATCTAGCCCTAAGCTAGATTTAAACTAGTTTATAAGACAACAGCTAAGCAGTCTTTTTCTATTGTGCATCAAAATATTCAAGGCTTGGCTAGCAAATTATTAGAAATAGAATTATTTTTAAATCATAATAGAATTAAAATATTTTGTGTAACAGAACATTGGCTTAAACAATGTCAGTTGTTAATAAATATTGATAATTATAAATTAAAAAGTATATACTTTAGAACAAACGCTATTCATGGAGGTTCTCTTATTTTTGTACACAATAGTTTAAAATGCAAGGAACGAACTGACATTGTTAGCCTTTCTGTAGAACGGACCATTGAACTGTCCTGTGTGGAGCTGGAGCGTTATATTATTGTTTGCGTTTATAGACCCCCTTCCAGTGACTATAATATGTTTGAGACAGTCATGGAAGAAATATTAAAGCGTTTAAGTAGGAGTAAAAAAAAAGTTATAGTATGTGGTGATTTTAATATTGATATACTTTTACAAACACAAACGGCAACACGAATTGTAAATTTGTTTCAGTCATTTAATCTGTATAAACTTTTTAATGAACCCACACGAATCACACCTACTTCTGCAACCTGTATTGATAATATATACTGCGACTGCAACTGTTTAGAGAAAAATATTCTCAATACACTCACTTCGGATCACTGTGGCCAGAAAGTAGTTTTTGAATGGGATTGTTTACCTGAATTTAAAAGAATTAATGTTAGGCCTATAACTAAAAAAGGCATTAATAAATTTAGAGATAATATTAATAAAAGCCTGCCCGTACTGAATGATCAATCCTGTCATAATAATCCTTGTGAAATGTTTAAAAATCTTTTTAATTTAGTGCATAATGAATTTGAAAAAATATTTAAAGTTAAATCTTTAAATATTACCAAGGATTTACCATTTAGTAAATGGGCGACACCTAGCATACATAGGTGTAGGATCGTTCTTTATGAGTTATATGGTATGAAGCAATATAATAAAGACCCATCTTTTCTTAGTTATGTTAGAAATTACTCAAAAACTTTTAAAATTGTTTGTTTTACTGCGAAGCGTTTGTATATCAGAGATAAAATACGCGACTCCGATAATAAAGTTAAAACAGTTTGGTCTATTATTAATGGTGAAATGGGTAAAAGCAAATCAAGTAATACCATAAAACTTGTTAATAATGGCATGGTTATTGACAAAAATGCTGATGTTGCGCTTGCATTTGAAGATTTCTTTAGTAGTGTCCCTGCTAGCATTACTAATAATTTAAATTCGTCTTCAGCACTTGCAGAGACCTTTTTGAGGGACCATGTTGCGGGGTGCAGCACATTATTTGAATTGCGACACGTAACTGCTAATGATATTGTTACAGCCTTTAAGACACTAAATTTAAAAAATACTTGTGATCTTTGGGGAATGTCCGTAAATTTAGTTAATAATATAATAGAAAATATTGCGAACAATTTAGCTTTTATATTTAATAAGTGTTGTGACTATGGTACATTTCCTAATTTATTAAAGCTTAGTAAAGTTATACCTCTATTTAAGAAAGGCGATCAAGAAGACTGTAACAACTATAGACCTATCTCGATTTTACCAACATTAAGTAAGGTATTCGAAAAGTTAATATTAAACCAATTGACTAGTCACTTTGCATCTAATAATTTGCTGCACACCAAACAGTTTGGTTTCACAAAGGGGCGCTCAACCACAGATGCTGGAGTTGCACTACTAACACATATATATAAGGCATGGGAAAACTCAAAAAATGCTTTGGGGATATTTTGTGACCTCTCCAAGGCATTTGACTGCGTTGAACATTGTACCTTATTGCGTAAACTTAATCACTATGGGATTAAAGGACAAGCTCAGAACCTCATAGCCTCATACCTGCATGATAGGATACAAACTGTAGTTGTTAATGGAGAACGTTCTAGCGGTGCGTCAATTAACATTGGTGTTCCACAGGGATCTATTTTAGGACCCTTCTTGTTCTTAGTATATATCAATGATCTACCTTATTATTTACAGGATAAGTGTGAAATAGTTCTGTTTGCAGATGATACCTCATTAATATTTAATGTGGATAGGCATGACCCAAATGTTGACGAAGTGAACAGTGCTCTTTTACACATATCCGACTGGTTTACTGCTAATAATTTATTATTAAATGCCAAAAAAACAACTTGTGTTGAATTTTTACTACCAAACGTTAAAAAGTTAAGCAGAAATATTACCTTGAACGGGGAGGTATTACACCCTACAGAATCGACTGTATTTCTTGGGTTAACATTGGACGAGAAACTACAGTGGGGACTCATGTCAACACCGCTGCAGGTAAGCTCAGTTCAGCAGCATATGCAGTCCGAAAGGTAAGGCATCTCACCGATGAAGATACAGCTAGATTGGTCTATTTCAGCTACTTTCATAGTATTATGTCCTATGGAATTCTACTATGGGGCAGGGCAGCAGATATAGAAACTATATTTATCTTACAGAAAAGAGCCATTCGTTCTATATATAATTTACGTGCTCGGGACTCACTAAGAGATCTCTTTAAGAATACTGGTATCCTTACTGTACCATCACAGTATATATTTAATAATATTTTGCATGTACACAAAAACGCCGACTTACACACAAGAGTAGGAGATAGACACTGTTATGGCACAAGGAACAGAAATAGAATTGAAATGCCATTTTTCCGATTAGCTAAAGTTAAAAATTCATTTATGGGTCAAGGTATACGCTTTTACAATAGAATTCCTCATAATATTAAAGAGTTTAGTAGTTCTAAATTTAAAACTTATATAAAAAATGTACTAGTTCAGAGAGCGTACTACAGTATTCAGGAATATATGGACGATAAAAACCCATGGAGGGTTGTCGCGTAAAAACCACAGGACAGTTCTTTGGCATGTTATTACAATACTTATATGTCGTCACATATGTATTTTGTAAAATTGTAAAACTGACATGATTTAAAAGAGCAACTATGGAGTTTCTTGCCGGTTCTTCTCCGTAGATACTGCTTTCCGAATCGGTGGTAAATTTTAAAATATGTAATGACGTTTCAAAAGTGCTTCTTTAAGAAGTCTAATTGAATAAATAAATGTTTGAGTTTGAGTTTGAGTTTGAGTTTACTAATATTATATATAAATGCGAAAGTTTGTGAGGATGTGTGTGTGTGTGTGTGTGTGTTTGTTACTCTTTCACGCAAGCACAGAATACATAATAGTAGCTAAACGCTACAGAACGGACACTCTCCGCCTCCCGCCAAAATTAAACTTACCTCACCCCCGCGCGATCAGACATAAAATGGGCCATATTTTTCTGCAAGGACGATACGCAACGAAGATTGACAACATTAATCAAATTTTATTATTTTGTATTTGTGATTATCGTTTTTCGTAGAAAATGGTTAGATATTGTGCTGTTTACGGATGTATTTCATCAGAAAAACGCGAATTTTTTTTACGCTAATCACAAATGTGCCAACCATAAAGCGTTAACACACACATTTGCAGTCTCTACAGTGTGACTGTCAAAACGATCATTTTGTATGGAGTGTCCGGGGTGTGACGCAAGTACTACTGAACCGATTACAATGAAAGCCCACATATAGAGGGTAACTTGGATTAACACATAGGATAGGTTTTATCCCGGAAATCCCACGGGAACGGGAACTATACGGGTTTTCCTTTGAAAACGCGGGCGAAGCCGCGGGCGGAAATCTAGCTATCAATAAATTAAAACATGCTGCGAATATCGACGGATATAATTTACGTAATAATTGCGAAGATTAATTAATTAAGTAAACTTTATAATTAATTTCATTACACACGTTAATTTGTGGATGTTGAACATGTTTAACTCGTATTTATTATAATCATGCAAACGTAGATAATTAGATAAAATTGAATACATAATAACTTTTAAATCGAATTATAATCATTTCATTTAAAATTTTTGGATGGCTTTAATA